>WOVY01006721.1:0-70012 GCA_013436015.1 Rhipicephalus annulatus
CTCGGTGTTTGCGCTGTGTGCAGAAAAAAAATTGCATGGTCACTGGGCTGGAATATACTATTTGCTGAAGCTGCATGTATGAATCGCCCCGACGAGTACGCAAAGCCCAATATAGGTATAACGCGTTTTATCGAAGGCCTCATATGTTTTCATGTAATAAGCAGAGATTCTTCTTTCACATATATTCAGTACCTTTACCGCTCGATATTCATGAAGTGACAATGCATACTACAAGTTTGTGTGTTAGGTCCTAAGGGAGCAACGTAATAATATGCAAATAAGTTGTAGGTGTCAGATTCAGCGATGTAACTGCACAAAAAGATTACGTATATATTAGGCTACAGGTTTGGAATCGCATACATATCAGAGGGCTATCAGGAACGTCACCGACAACTTCCTTTCCAACGAGTCCTTGTACCGAGAAGGATAATGGCTGTGCACAGTGCTCGAAGTGACGTCACAACGGTTTGCACACATTGAGAAGTTTCTTACTTAGGCACCATTTTGCACAATACATTTTTAGATGACAGACTGTACTCGTCCCACATTGATCATACTGATGTCTGTTGTTCTTACTTTGTGCTGTGAATTACTACGCATATAGTCATCATGATCTTTAAAAGCTAATTTTAGTGTTCTCTCTCATATTGCTGACAACTGTGTCGTTGCATAAATTGGGCAAAAAAAGCAACACAGAAAGGCTGTCACAATAAGTACACCAACATGGGTATTCTCCTGCAAACAAAT
The DNA here is from genome assembly GCA_013436015.1 of Rhipicephalus annulatus. Taxonomy (NCBI): domain Eukaryota; kingdom Metazoa; phylum Arthropoda; class Arachnida; order Ixodida; family Ixodidae; genus Rhipicephalus; species Rhipicephalus annulatus. The sequence continues at coordinate 748 of WOVY01006721.1, forward strand.
GTCGGCAACTGGGTCCTGTCATTACCCGTCTTCCTTCTCTCTTTGCCTTGTTTGTGCTGAAACAGCCAAACACCTGATAAGTTAGATGAGAAATATTAACGCATCAAAACTATAAGTGCTTGCATCAGCAACTACACAACAGCGTGATAACCGCACCCCTGCCACACAGCACGAAACATATTTGAACATGCTGGCAATGTATTATTTTATAAAAAGCAACTCTTGCAGATAACAAAATCTCACATTGTGCATGCAAGTTTTCTTGAAAGTCAGGCATACAATTTAGGTGCTGGCCGGTACATTATTGTTACAAGCAAAGGCGTCTTGCAGGTACACATACAGATTGCACGAAAACCTCTTTCTTTCTACACTAGGCACACACATTATATCTTTTAACAAGCATACGCTACTGTTTAGGGGCATAACAACGCTCTACTGTGAACGTATGCTTATCAACCCACTTAGGCGGTTGGCTAGGTGAATTGAGCCAAGTTACAAATTGTATCGCCCGTGAACGTGAAGTAAATGCTGCCTTGCATCAAATGGCGTCACAGGCTTCGTTTAATCAACAACGTAGGCAAGCGCCGTATGCGTCCTCCTCATTACATTGCACTTATGAAAAAATCGATCACCATACACATGCATGTTGCCGCAGTTGTCGCGAATTAGCCCCAGTAAGGCCGCGCCGATGCGCCATGGCTCTGCTGGCGTTAGCGTTGTCAAAGCGAATCGGCAACCGCACTCGCAAAGGCGCGTAAGGCTGCCGTTTCACGACGCCTCGTTCGAGTGCGGCAACGCACACTTGCACTGAGTGGCATACTTAGTCTACATAAAAACGTGTTCCCCTTACCTTTAGTTTCTTCCACACTGTCCTGAGAGAAGCGACCACAGGCGTCAGCCGTCACCTCGGAGTCCTTCGAGCGCCCGCACAAGCCGCCGATTCCTCGGACGACTCGCACTTGATCCGCACTCGAACAACCGCCGTAATAGGACGCAATCTTGCACATCACACGAACGAGGAACAGCGCTTCCTTGCGTAAATTTTACATTTCGTGCTCTCGTGTGTAGCAGCGCGAACACATGAGAGACGCACCGAAACGGCATGCCCACGGAAACAAAGAAGACAAACAACATGTGGCTTTAGCTGTGAATAAATTTGACTTGGATATCTGTGTGAGGAAAAATAAAAAAAAACATCTGTCGCTGCTATAAACTGAAAAAAGTATGTTATCTGGCAAAAGAAGTTTAAAAGTGATAAACGGTTATTCAAAAAAACAAAGTTATAAATTATGAATATTTCGCAGGTCTTTGTTTTGTTTTTTGCTCTAGCAGACGACAGCCCTCCTACTGCTTCTTCTACACTCTAAGCCAAAAATGGCCGAAATGGGAGCAACGGCTGTTTTTAACTCCTTCAGACCGACTGTTACTCTCAGAAAAGACCAAGCGGAACAAGATGGCCGACTTGTTCGAGAAATGGGGGAGCAACTGTATTCATCCTAAGTTTGTAAGGGAGCAACGGAAGGAGGAACCGCTGTAAATGCTCTCGTCACGCAACGGTTACTCCCTGGCAGGACACCGCACACAAATATGCATGCCGCCCACATTGATATTCATGGGCCAGATTATTGTTTGTTCTGTGTGCCAAACTTCACCAAACCAAAACAGTGATTTATTTTAGCATCCGTAGATGATAAGATAGCAGCGCTGGCTGAACACAGAAGGCCTGAGGATACAGTACGGGCAAATACTTAACACACGCAGCAGCAGAATGGAGAGTTGGCACGTCAAAGCGGACCGAACGCCGAAACACGTGCAAAACAACGATAAAAATAGCCTAGACACGCCGTTTGTCCGCGAAGTAAGGGCGTCAAAGTCGATCAAGCACTGAACACGTGCATAGGAGCCCCCCCCTCCCCCCGCCCAGATATATCGGAGAAGAAAAAAAAAAAAAGCGGACCCAGACGCGCTTCTCATCAGCCATTCACTTAGTAGCACGCTTCACCGTGTAGTTTGAGGGACAAATCTGCGCCCTCTGCGCCCGCACGACACGTGTGGCGCTAGCGTAGCAAACGATGTAAGTTACAAAGTAATTTTTATTCAGTGTTTATGTTGACTAGCACTGAATAAAAATTACACTAAACTTTTTATGTTTATTTATGGGTTTTAGTGTACCTCAGTTTTTTTTTTATGATTGTATTAGGAGAACACACTGAAATCATTGCGCTGACGCCTGTGCTGCCACTGCTCGACGTTATTTTTTTCGGCGCAACTAGGTTCGCGTTCGCACTACTCATAATCATTTGGTCTGTAGTCGGCGAGCACATGGACGTGCGGGCTTGTGACCTATGTTTTGATCGTGTGTGTGTGTCGCAGATTTGCGTTTCTACTTATTCGTGATGAAGGTTAGTGTATATTTATCTTTATGGAGCGCGAAGTAGTTGTGGATTTTGCTGCCGGGTGGAACAAACACATCGTAAACACGTCTTCAGCTATCTGCAAGCCTGTTCGCTCGTCGGACAAAGGACTGTGCATGCATCAGCGCGCAGGTGAGTGGCATTTCCAGCAACATTTAATGCTCTTACAATACATTGTTCAGTGGTTGCGCTATTGAAAGAGAAATGATTTGCTCTTATTCACCGTATCCATTGCTAGCCGTATCGGACTAAATTACCTCTATTACCGCCTGCATACCCTCTTGCTTCCCCCTGTCACCACTGCAGTGCCAGTGTACTTTTGCAATTAAAAGTTCATTTCCGCAACACTACCTCGCTTGAAAAAAACATTGGGGCGGGGTTGTAGCTGCATTCATACTGGCACTTTTCTACCATTGGCTTTATGTAATGTTAACGGCTGAGTGTTGGGGCCTTGGGCCGCATTTTTTAGAGCTGTAAAGTGTATGTAAATCAGTAAGTGAACAAATCATTGTCGCATCACTTCACTGGCATAGCCAGGCGGTTGCGCACAGAATTTTTTTAGGCCGGGCGTAGGGAGCCCAAATTGACGACCATATTCGCTTGCCCGGCCTATTCAGATAAGCGGACCCCCCCCCCCCCTCCCCGCACGCCTAAAAAAAAAAAAAATCTGCCCACATCACTGCGTCACTTGCTTCACCTCTGCGCTGAACGTACTATTTTATAAGCGCACCATCAAGCGAGCAGTTTACATATTGACAGAACAATTGGAGGAGGAATGACCCAAATCTTTCAGATTTCTTTAGAGATGCAAAACCTTAGCAAAACTGAATATTGTAAAAGACAATCATAAATGCTGTATGTTCTCGTTGGCGTTGTATTATTCTGCATCATGAAATCTTTATGCGCTGTGAAAACTTGGCATGCCGTTGAAGTCACATATCGACGTTAATACCAATCGACGAAAATTTCGACAACCTCAATAACACCGTTTGGGATTTGCCGCATGCACATAATTAGGCTGATTCCCACTTGGCTGTTCTTAACCTGACTTCACTGCTACCAAATGAAACAATATTTGATGCATGTCTTTTACTTTTTTTCAGGGATATGACACAAATTTGGTTATACTGCAGATGCTCCCAACGATGCTAAAGTACAGAAAGCAAGTGAATTTTGGTAAGTGCAGACTTTTTGTACTACGTATATGAAAGCATCGCTTTTTAGGGGCAAACTGTGCATGTGTTGGCCAGAGAATAGTTCATCATGCCACATGGTTACACTGGCATTGACAATTCGACATGGCTCCGCTGGCCCGTGTGTGTGCTCACACTGTTACCGTTAAGATAAAATGTTTATGTTTTCATTGCAGGGATTGCTGTTTGTACTAAAAAGCCAACTGCCAAGATTTGTTTACGCTGGTACTCCTAAAGGTATGCTTTCCCTATTTACATGGATTTTGGCTTGCACAAAGCATAACACTTGGGCCTAGATTCACAAAGCTGTCCATGCGCAGGCCTTCATAACAGCCTTTCTTGACTTGCCTTTACCCTGTTTTCTGCAGATGTTTCGTGGGTTTAAAAAGTGCCACAGCATGTTGACCTCCCCCACTCTGAAATATTCGCGTTCAAAGTTCTACAAGAGTGGGCTTAACTTTCTTGTGCACCTCTTTGCTAGTCCAAGATACTGAAGTGTTATGCTCTTACTAGAGGTGGCAGTGTTTCTAATGTTTGTATTTCCATCACATTGACGAAGTATGCGATCTTGGCTTGACTGGTAGCACATCCTCAACAATGTCTTTGTGGCACATGTAGAAGGCAGTACAAAATAAATAGGCAGACATTCACACCGGGAGCTAACTTCTAATAATGCTTTTTTTTGGAAACCACGGTGTGCTTATTCCAATTTGTCTAACAAGCATTAACCTGTTTGGCTGTGAACCAACAAGACGTTGAACTAATAGAAGCATCACATCTTGTTGCTCTCAAATATATATGTATTGGCAAGCTATCTGTGACACTGTCAAACAAAGAATCAGAATATCTGTGCATGCCTTAAGATATATTGCTTCCTCGACAACCGAGTGAACAAATGCACCCTATTTTACTAAATTTAAAGCATTTTTCAAGGTAGCACGGTCTACATTTTTTGTCTATAGTTTTGTCCAGCCGTTTGCGTCAGGTACAAAGAAATATACTGAAGATTATCATATAGCCTCTGCAAATGGTTGCTTTCAAGCAGGCTTTGCATGCTTGGCTTGTGCCTACAGGTATTGCACAATTCAAGATGCAGCAGCGTATGATAGAACAGTAGAATCGAAAGCATCTATGTGCACGAGCTAAATAAGTATTTTAACATGAGCGGACAGTACGTGTTATTTGCCACACACATGACCTCACTTAGAATGCCCATTGGTGAATGGGCTCATAGAAATGTCACTCAGCTGTGTATAGGAAACAAGTTAGCTGAACCTAAGGGTATCTTTAACTGCTACAAATATGCCTTGTTGAGGTGCTGCACATTTTCTTCCAGAATATTGCTGTCTGAGACATCATGTGAAGAGCGTCTATCACATCAGCATTTATATGGCTTGCCAAGTAACGTTTGGCCGAACCTTCCTTTTTTTCACATTTCGTTTTGCAGTAGACATCCTAGAATGTAAGCGCTGCTGCAGTGTGTGTGACTCATTGTTATGAATTGATTCTGGAATGTTTAACCTCACACTTCTATTTTTTTTCTTGCAGCAATGAGATGCTTCACATATGCCTGCGGTGACGTTCCGCTGTGCTAGCCTGATGGAAACACCAGCTGCGAAACTTGAGTTCTTCAGAATTGGAGAAGTTGCCCTTCTCTCACCAATGATGACACAGACTGCCCTATGCTAGAAATTCAAGATTGTTTTTCCACGGATGACGCAGAAAACTTTTGATGTATTATGGTGTTTGTTTAGTGCTGGCTGTGGTGTGGCAAAGTCTACTTTTTACGTGTGGTCACACGTCGCCTCATAAAAAGAACAATAAAGCATTTATTTTCCTTTCAATATTGTCCACTTTTTGTGTTAGAAGCACCCAAGCAGTGCTCTTCCAAGGAGCTCTCGCCATGTGTTAAGCGTGTGACAAGCATACTCGAGATAAATACTCATTTCCCCAAGGAGTAACTGGAAGCATGTGCAGTTGGTTTTCAGAGAGTAACTGCGAACACGTGGGAGGAACGGTAACGAGTAACTGTTGCTCTTAGAAGAGCAACTGGTGGGAGTAATGGTTGGTCGGCAGGGAGCAACTGGTGGGAGTAACTGTTGGTCTGCAGGGAGGAACTGGAGGGAGTAACTGTTCATCCCCCGAAGGAGGAACTGAAAGGAGAGCAACGGTTCCTCCCTCTGCAGTTACTCCTTTTAGGAGAGTAATGGGAGTGGCAATGCAATTGCTCCCTGAAAGGAGCAACCCCTATACCCCTGTTGCTCCGTTTTGGCTTAGAGTGTACGACAGACGTAGTGCGCTTTTACGTTCGGTGCGTGTTGCCGACGCAAAGCTCTATAGTAGTCATATCATTGTTATCAATTCGCAATGAATCATAGTATGACTACAAAGCAGTAACATATTGACATAGTGCAGTAGGCAATCTTTCAAGGCATGACATTTCTTTGCTATGAAGCAAATCGAAGCAAGCCGGCCAGCGCAATCAGCTGATATCACCGCTACGCGAGGCTTGGTCGTGCGCTATAGCGTCGCACCCCGCGCTCGATTTGTCATCGAGCGAGAGAGCTACTAAGTGGAATACAGCTAGATGCAGGGATTAATGGCGTATCAGTTTAATTTCCTGTGGTGACCGACTCAATCGCAAGAGAGCCCCGGGAAACAACCTTCAACTGCTCAAGCTTGTGTGTGGCTGTAAAAATACTTGTTTTCATCTGCGACGGAGCGGCAATCTATAGTTGAAAGACATGCGAAAAGCATGTGACGTATATACAATCACAAAACATATGCACACAACAATAGATACGATCGCATATCGTACATAAATATGCCAACACATAGCGTTTAACAGCAAATTTATATATATAACTTAAACGCGCGCGCACTATCCAGCGCGAATAGCTTAGCATCATTCTTTCGCCGGCACTCGCACGCGTCGGACGCAGGAATCATGGGCTCCCGCGGAGCGGCAAAGGCGGTCCTTGGTGGCCGCGGAAACAGGATTACAGATGAAAGTGACAAGGATTTTGAGATCATCTTGCCAAATCTGCCAACAGGACGTATTGTTTTGAGCACAGTGTTTTTGCACGGTGATATTCGAGTGAGGCCTTTCAAGGTCGAAGATTTCCGGGACGCCTTGGACAAGGAACGACTGCTTCCCGACGTAATTGCATTGGGCGCCTACCAGATCAACCATGTGTGGGCCGTCAGCTTTAACAGCCAGGAGGCGACGAAGAGGTTGACTGAACTGAAAGAACTCCATGTCAAGGGACGCCGCTGCCTCGTTATCGACCCTCAGGAGCAGAAGATGAGGCTGCGGCTTCACTGGCTGTTACACGGCTCTCGGACGAACATGTTCGCACGGCGTTGGCAGCGTTCGGGAAAGTTACATAATTGACACGGGAACGCTGGCGTGTGGAAGGAGTAAATGAGAAGAATTCGACGACCCACGCTGTTTTCATTAAGCTGAAAAGCGGTATGAAAGTCGAGGACCTGCCTCATCAGATACGAGTCGCCGGTGAATTAGCCTTAGTGGTAGCCCTAGGTCAGCCTATGCAATGCCTGCGTTGCAGCGGAACAGGACATGTGCGTCGCGAGTGTAAGGTGCCACGGTGCTCTCGCTGCCGGCATTTCGGGCACGGGGACGCGGAACGCGTCCGTTCGTACGCTGCAGTGACCACGTCAGCGGAGGCCGAGGATACGTTGGAACATATTATGGACATGACAGAAGCAGAGGACGCGGCTGAAGGTTGCGGAGATCAAGTCGCAGAAAGTTTGAACTGCACATCTGCAACATCAGTAGACGAATCTACACCGGCACCTGTGGACACTCGACCAGGTTTTGCAGCTGTATCGACCGAGACAGCTGGCAATGCAGTGAAAGACGCAAGCTGTGAAGTTACCGGAGCCTCAGCCCATGCGTCGGAACAAGGCCAAGTAGTCGATGGTGCCTCTTGTAGCGTTGGTTTCGACATGAAAATAGACGGAAACACGTGCAACGCCAGCTGTGTCTCTTGGGATAGCGGTGCCGTTCCAGCCATTAAAAGACCATTGGAAGAACCTGTGAAGACGGGAGGCAAGTACAGTGTAAGTAGCGTGGAAGAACCACCGGCAAAGACGCCGACTGGCAGACGCACCAGCATTAGAGCAAGAGCTGGTGGCACCACGGACATGAAAGCTGTGAACAATTCAATTTTACTGTGTAGTGAAACCGAATGGTTGGCCGGTCCTGGAGGCGTCTAGCGTAGCGCTAGACGTGAAAGGTAAGCGCCATGCTCCGGGCCTAACTCCTCCACAAGGTTGTAATAGCGCCTCAAGTATCATTTATCTTCGCCACGCTGAATGTTAGAGGCTTGGCTTCAAAAAAGAAGCAAAGCCAAGTCTACCGGTTGCTGTTGGAAGAACATCTGTATGTACTTGCAGTGCAGGAGACGAAATTTGAAGGTGAGGAGGAGACTGGGAGCATGGTGCTTAAGTTTACATCACGGTATTTTGCCACTGTGAGCCAGGCCATAGGCACATCAGGGGATGTGTTCTTTTTTGTTAGAAAACTGCCGGGATTAGTCATAGAAAATGTCTTGTCTTGCTCTTCAGGCCGAGTATATGGTGTGATATTGTTTATTGTGACACTGAATGGCGCATTATATGTGTTTATGCCCCAAATATTGGCCAGGAAAGATCAGTTTTTTCCAATTTACGACAACATATGTGTACATGTAGGAAACTCTTATTGGTGGGTGATTTCAACTGTGTCTTGAATGAGTGATAGATTAAGCAGGCGCAACGTTAAAGACAGAAGCAGTGATGTCCTGGCACAGGTGATTATTGAACACGAATTAGTAGATGTAGCGGAGTGTTTGCATAGCTCCCGAGATGTGAAGTATACCCACTTTCAAGGCACAAGTAATGCCCGATTGGATCGATTTTACCTTACTGCAAATGCGATAGCCCAGTGTAGCAGTTATAATGTTCTCCCTGTTTCCTTTTCTGATCACTGTCTTGCAAATTGCAATATCGAGTCAAAAAAAGAAAGGAACGCCTTTTCTTGGGAACAGTGGAAAATGAACTCTAACCTCTTAAGGGATGAGTCGTTTAGTGCATCAGTTATTAAAGAAATAAGTAATACTAACATAGAGTGTATGGACAAAATAGGAGAAGAATGGGAGCTATTCAAGCAGCGAATAAAAAAAAGCAATAGAGAAATCTAGCGTTTTATCTTTTTAATCCAAGAAGAATGAGAAAGAGCTTAGACGAACACTTGAGAGGCTAATAGCTCCTGTATGTGAAAAAACTAGAGTATATGGTGACGATTTGCGGAGTATCAAAGAGAGGATAGAGGTATATGAGGAGGAATGCTATCGCGGAGCGCTAGTTTGAGCCAGAGCAACATCAATGACTGTAGATGATCGCCCGACGAAGCGATCGATTGGATTACAGAAGAGTCATGCCAGACGAAATCATATAGATGCCATTGAAGTCAACGGTATCGAAGTTTCAGACAATGAGAGCATAGGAAGAGCGTTTGGCGAACACTGCGAAGGACTCTTCACTGCCACGCCCATTGATTCAGAGGCATTTAAGCAGGAGTTTCTTAGCAGAATGCCGAAGTTGTCAGATGACACCAAATCTGCTTTAGAGCTATCTATAACGCCAATGGAAGTAGAAACGGCTATAGATAAAATGAATCCTGGTAAATCTCCGGGGCCGGACAGGCTTTGTGCTTTGTTTTACAAGGAGTTTAAAAATGAATTATCCCAAGTACTTGCAGATGTCTTCAATCAAGACTATAAACTTAATTGCCTCCCTAGGTCCTTTAGTGAAGCGCATACAGTTTTGATACCTAAGACAGAACACTCGGAGAAGTTAAAATTAGTTTCTTCGTATGGACCGATATCACTAACTAATTGTGATTACAAAATTTTAATGAAAGTACTAGCACGGCGACTTCAAGGGGTAATCAAAGAATTGGTAGGGCCTCACCAAACATGCGGGATTACGGGACGCTCCATTGTGACCAATATACACACGATGCGCTGTGTGCTCGAGTGTAGCGATGCCAATCAAGTAGGGGTAGCCATTCTACAGATTGATCTCGAGAAAGCTTTTGATTGTGTTTCCCACAACCTTCTGCTTGCCATTCTTGACCATGTCAACGTTGGTTTTGTAATCATAGATGGAGTATCTATGGCATACCGGAACTGCACGAACCGACTGGTAATCAATAAGACGCTAGGAGATACAATTAACATAAAGCGTTCTGTCCGTCAGGGCTGTCTGCTGAGTCCCCTACTTTTCAGTTTATATATAGAATCGTTGTGCTTAGCAATAACTCAAAACAGTTGCATTCGTGGCTTTAGATTACAAGAATCCGAAGTTAAAATTTTGGCATATGCCGACGATGTGGCGGTTTGTTGTATCGATCAAGATAGTGTTACTACTACCATCAGTGTGGTTAAAAGGTTCGGCAATGCAACTGGCAGTCTAGTAAACTGGGGAAAGTGTCTGGGTTTCTGGCAGGGAGAGTGGTCGTCGAAACCAGGCTGTTTTGCCAATGTTAAATGGGTGACCACACCTGTCAAGTACCTTGGGGTGCCACTGGAGTTTCATAAAGATAATGAGAACTACTGGCAAGAACAAGCGAAAGAAATCCGGACGAACGCTAATAGATGCAACGGTAATCATCTGTCAGTGTTTTGTAGGGTGACTGTCTGTAATATTTTCTTTGCCTCAAAACTTTGGTATGTGATGCAAGTGTTGCATTGTTCAAGGGCAAACATACAGAAATTTCATCGCATCTTCGCAGTGTTCGTGTGGGCTTCGAAATGGGAGAGATTCAGTCGAACTAATCTGTTTCGAAAAGTGAAACACGTAGGGCTTGGTTTAACACATCTTTTCATACGCTAAGTCGTAAATAGGTTCTTTTTTTTCGCTACACAAGGAACCCTTTCTTACGTACAGTGTGCCAAATGAGACTGATGCGGGCTTTACCTGGATATGTGGTTAGCACGAATGACACGACCGGTGCTGTGCGCGGGTATCTTAAAGAGGTTATTCTAAGTGTACGGTTTTTACCTGTTAGATTTTCCTATGAATATTTGTTTTCAGTGACTCGAAAGAAGTTGTACAAAGATGTATGCGATGTTGTTTTACCTGAACCCCTGTACCGTGCCATGTACGCTGGAGGTGAAGGGACAGATGTGCTTAAACGAGTGAAGAGAATGCAAGTGGCTCCTGGCGCGAAGTCTTTCTTTTTCAAGCTGCACACAGGTACATTATCAGTCAGGATATTTCAAGCAGACCGTGTTTTTTACTTACCTTGGGGACAAATGCCTTGTCTGTAAAAAAACCGGAACCTATTGACCATGTTTTCTTACATTGTTGGGAGGGAGTATATTTTTGGGATGTACTTCAAAGGACGTTGCAGAAAGAATTACATTTAGGTTCATATGGTATAAGATTTCTGCCAGTTGTGGACGAAGAAGGAATGCCTTTTGATTTGATTATGCTATGTGGACTTCACTGTTTATGGCAGGCCCGTATGGAGGGTTTCTATCGCAATCAGAAGATTGATTGATTGATATGTGGGGTTTAACGTCCCAAAACCACCATATGATTATGAGAGACGCCGTAGTGGAGGACTCTGGAAATTTTGACCACCTGGGGTTCTTTAACGTGCACCCAAATCTGAGCACACGGGCCTACAACATTTCCGCCTCCATCGGAAATGCAGCCGCCGCAGCCGGGATTCGAACCCGTGACCTGCGGGTCAGCAGCCGAGTACCTTAGCCACTAGACCACCACGGCGGGGCTCTATCACCATCAGGATGCACGGCCTGCACGAATGTATTTCCGTGAATGTATGGCCAAGTTTGTTGAACTGCAGAAAACTCAGGAGATTTTTCCTGAGTGGTTGTCGAGGGTTGAGCGCTTGGCAGCACTTAGGGAATTTTAATTTCTGTCGGACTGTTACTTCTTGCTTTTGTTCTTCTTGTGGTTTGATGTACGCGCCTATAAACAGGCCATAAAGCACAAAAAAGCGAATAGCTTAGCAAGTTAACGCACTCAGTTCACGTACGCGAGCACAACTGAGTGGAGCAGGTTCGAATCTCGCCGAGTTTCAATTTTTTGAGTTTTTTTCAATGTTTTTATGTACTGTTATCTTTTCTAATGCGTTAGGTACTAAAAGAAAATAAAATCAATATTGTTTTCAAGTACGTATGTGGGACTGTGTTTCTTGCGCAACATTTATTAGTATTTTTGTTTTCATTCTTACATCTTTTATTTATTGCATAATATAACAAAATTAAGGACTAAGGGGAACATTGGGTCTGCTTGATTGTGAAGGGACTCGAGAAGTGAGAAAACTCAAACCAAACATTTTATTTGAGAAAAAACAGCATTTCACAGCCGGACGAGCTTCTTCAAGGGTAGGCCCTAGGTATGCGCGAGACTTGTTATGACTCATCTCAGGCTGTGGCAGTTGAGAGAAGGCAATATCACCGAGAAGCAGTTCCAAAATATATTTTGATTGATGTTTTTTGATTCCTACAATATAAGCGCTGCACAATTGTGATCGAACCAAACCAGGAATTGCGGCCACGAAGTCACGAGGCAGAAAATGAATGAGGTTGATTGTTTGAAAAATTGCCCTTAATAAAAGGAAGAGTTATGGAGTGCTACGTAGCTTAACTCGCAGTAGGAATTTTAGATATACATATAGATAGTTTAAAATGGGTAATGTTGCACACACAGACATTGGTTAAATTTCTTTGCAGCACAGTTGCTGCATCCATGTAGAACTGAAGCGTCAAGAGAAGCTCATGCGTCCTCACTTTATTGCGCTTTACATTGCTTGTATGCGTCCGCGCAGCCATAATATGTTTTAAAGCATTTGTTTCACCTATAATCTTCTTATTCATTAAAGCTGGCCCATAAGTTGTGTCTTATGTAGCACTACAATCGAAGCGTAATCTGCATGGTGGTCTAAAACAATGCTTTTTGAAAATCTCATAACGACCCAGCTCTATACACGACCATCCGAGCATCAATGATAAGCACCATTATGTGTCCATACATATCAGTTGTGCTCTCATACTTAATTAATTTTCTGACCACTCCCTCTACCTCTACCTACGCTGTAGGGAAGCAAATCATCAACCTGGTTGAGCTAGCTGCCTTTCTTCTGTCTTCTTCTGCTCTTTTTTCTGTTCTACTTCATTTTCCTGTGTACTTCACAGAGGCATTATTCATGTGCATGAAGATTCACTGCCTATCGTAAAGTAAAGCGAGTGACAAGACTAGTGATATGGCTGGTGCGAAGCAGAACCGTGACAAAAGAGAAAAGGTTTCGCTAGCGTTCGATAAACTATACATAAACAACGTGCCTTACGTCTGGGATTATCATTTGAATGATAAAGTTCCGTTGCGAAAAAACGGCAATGAGGGCATGAACCGCCCGAATGCCAGAGGCTACATGCAGAAGCAAAGCAAGAATTGAGATTGAGGGGTGATAACGAGGGCCCTTCCACATCCGTTAAACGCATTCATGTATCTCGTCAAGTAGATCAGACTACCCGCAAACCTAAGAAACCGAAGGCAAATAACTTGCGAATCCTAAATATAAACGCACGAACCATTGTAAACAAAAAAGATTCTATTGAGGCCACACTACTCGAATACGACCCGCACATTACTGTATTCACCGAAACCTGGTTACGAAATGAAATAAGTGATGATTTTGTTTTTCCCCCGAGTTACAGTGTCTTTCGTAAGGACCGGACGAATAAGGGCGGAGGTGTTGCTATCCTTGTCAAGCCTTCAATACAAGCCATTGTTTTAGCGGATGTCATTGATCTCGAGTGTTTGTGTATCAAAATAACTTGTTGTGATCAATGCTTTGTTCTATACGCGTGTTACAGACCACCAGACGCTGCTCCTGTATATTTGCTGAAATTGCAAGAACATATGACACAATTTCAGAGTAAAAAAATTTTCGTTATCGGGGATTTCAACTTACCGAATGTTGATAGAGAACTCCTTCAGACAAGCCGAAAATCGAACAAGAATGCTAGCATAGTCTTTGACATCATGCTTACTCACGACCTCGTTCAAGTGGTTAGGCAGCCTACTCGAGAACAAGGTTCGTCCAGTGCAATATTGGACTTAGCGTTCCTAAGCCGCGATATTTATGAATATACAGTTCTAATTGAAAGTGGCGTGTCTTACCATCGTCTTGTAAGTGTTACCATTCCCTTAATCAACTCAGTCGGTCACAAACACACAACTACACGAATCTTCAAGGATTACAAAAGATCTGATGATGGGTCTATTGTTCAGTACATGAGAAGTTCTTATGATGACTTTATTGAAAATGAGGGTGATGTTGATGCGCTATGGAACTAATTCACTAGAATGTGCAATCACTGTATAAGCCAATTCGTACCAAGCAAATCTAAACAGATTGCTAAAAGCACCCCATGGATTACTCGCAAAATCATCCATCTAAAACGCAAATTAAAACGGCTCAAAAAGAGTAATCCCCAATCAGCTATTATTCAAGAACTTAAAATAAAATTCGCACGTGCTTTGCATGAATCAAAATACTTTTACTTTAAAACAACACTGTCAAATTTTAAAAAACGTTCGTACAAAGTTTTGGAACTTCCTGAGCGATAGTAAGAAGCAGGTATCACATATGTTAGTCGATGGTAATACAGTTACAGATCTGAAGCTCATTGCGAAATATTTCAACAAATTTTCCACAGCGTGTTTGCTAAGGCGAGTCTTAATACGCCTCAGCAAAGAGTGTTTAAACTGAATGAAGTGGACTTTATATCATATTCTGGTGTTGTTGCAATGATCTTGAAGTTGAACACTAAATCATCTTGTGGTCCAGACAATATCCCTAATGTTTTTCTTCGCCGTTATGCAGAGAGTATTGCTCACTTTGTCACTGTGATCTTTCGATGTTCGCTGTTTAGTGCAAAAATACCCAGTGATTGGAAGAGGGCTCGTGTTGTTCCTGTGTTTATGAAAGAAACCATTTACTCGTAGAAAACTAAAGTCCCATCTCATTAACATCACCAATATGTAAAATGCTTCAACATGTAATATCTAAGCGCATTGTGGAATTCCTCGAACAATACTCAATTCTAACTAGTTTTCAGCATGGCTTTAGAAAAGGCTCTTCAACCATCACTCAATTAGTCTCAGTGGTTCATTCATTTGCAGAAACTCTGGATAAAAATGGGCAAATAGACGTCATATTCCTTGATCTTAGTAAGGCATTTGATAAAGTTATTCATCACAAACTACTTACAAAACTAAAGGACATCAATCTACCCGACATTTTCATTGCCTGGATCTAACACTATTTAACAGAACGTTCACAGTTTGTTTCAGTATATGGGAACAATTCGAGCTCTCTTCCTGCAACATCAGGCGTGCCACAGGGTAGCGTTCTGGGGCCGCTATTATTTTTAATTTATGTAAACGACATTGTAAACAAAGTACTACCAGGAACTCCAATCAGACTGTTCGCGGATGATTGTGTGCTATTTCGTCAAGTTACCTGCTCTAGTGATAAGCAGAACTTGAACTTGAGTCCTAATAACATACTAAACTGGTGTAATGACAATGGTATGGCACTCAACGCACAAAAAACTGTTTATCTTTGTATAAATCGTTCAAAAACACCTCTACATTTTACTTATAACCTCGGCTTATCATCACTACAACAGGTTAACAACTACAAATATCTAAGCGTAACAATAACTAATGACCTCTCTTGGAACTTACACATAGACAACGTATGTTCTGCTGCCTTCCGTAAGCTGTGTCTTCTAAAACAAGCTTAGAAATTTTCCTTGTGACATAAAACTACTTAGCTACTTTACGTACATAAGACCAAAACTAGAATATTCTTGTGTTGTATGGGACCCCTTTACTAAATCGGACATCAAAAATATAGAAGCAGTGCAAAGAAAGGCTCTTAGGTTTGCTTATTCAAAGTTCAAAATAATGGACTCGCCGACTGAACTTATGACTGCTAAAAACATTGAAACACTTGAATCACGGCGAGAAAGGAACCGCTTTAACCTTCTGTATCTTTCTTGTTAATTATAAGTTAGCCCTTGACCCGCGTGCATATGTATCTCCTTTGTCCACTAGGCATACACGTCATCATCACGCCCATTCTTTAACCCCGTATTTTGCTAAAACCAACGCGTTCCGATTTTCCTTTTTTCCGCGTACTGTATCAGAGTGGAACTGTCAAACTGATCTTAGCCAATTTTCTGTTGCTTAGAGCTAATCTAAGCACTGTTAATTTTATGTTATGTATCCATTAAATGTAACATTTTTGCCATGTTATCTTTTATGTGTTCAATTAGTGGGTGTTTTGATTCCATTTCTCGTGATATATTCTTATTTTTTCACATGTGTTTTTGTTTATATCCTGCCTCTTATGCCTGTCCTGCTTGGACGAGTTCTTGGTCTGCAGTATTCAATAAATAAAATAAAAAATAAATAAAAGCATCGAGGCAGTTTTGCTTCATGCATCTGTATTTTAAATTTGCTCTCTTGATAACTTGCATAAAAGCTGATAACCAAGTAGCTCGACATGTGTGCGATCGCACGACAAGATACCAGGTGTTCATCTGTTACTTCGCGTTCTAGAAAACCTGAATAGACCCGAGACATTCATTTTGCCGTTTAGTTTTTTTTTGTCACGCCGCGCACGCCGTGTTGCTTGTGGTTATTTTATCGGCTGTGTGTATACTGGTTCAGCGGGTCGTCTCGGCTCACGGTCACCATTTATTCTGCGATATAAAATTTCTATGCGTATTTATTTAGCGAATTAGCATGTTTTAGGAGGAATAACTCAACGAATAAACTTTGCAAGTGAGCGCTAGTCCTGTAGACATTTTTTTTAGTTTATGCGCTCATCATTTTGGCACGGGACTAATTATTTCTGTATATATTCACTTTTTTATCACTCTACATTTTTCTTCTTTAATTTTTGAGGCCATTTATTTCTGAATTGTCGACAATGACATCACGTACAATCACAATGACATTACTTTTTCTGGACGCGGTGTAGCACTACCACAGATCAAATGGTATTCCTATCTCAGACTGCCATTTGAATCTAGTGACATGAGCATCTCCGGTCTTATTAGTCTGCTCGCACTCCTTATTCTTCCATATTTCCGTAAGAAAATTTCCGTATGCGCCGTAGAACTTCCTTAAAGAAGTTTCCGTAGACTCCATAAAGCTTTCCATATTTCCACATATTTCCATATTTTCGGTAAGTAATTTTCCATATATACTACATGACTTATTTATTTATTAGAATACCCTCAGGGCCCGTAGGGCATTACAGAGGGGGTGGATACAACATTTTATAACAAACAAGAAAAAAAGACAAAATAAAGAAACAAGTGTCAGATGCGCAAATCAGGAAGGCAACATAAGTCAACTAAAAATGTATAAGTAAGGATTCAAGCACATACAAGACAAAGAAAGATAATGGAAACTGCGTATAGTTACAAACATTGCTGAGAAATTGCAGTCTTGAATAACAAAGGGTCTGTTATTGTTACAACGGAACTTATGTATCTTTCCATATCTTCTTTAAGAAAATTTCCGTATATTCCATATACTTTCCGTATCATTCCATATTTTCCTTAAAAAGTTTTCTGTATACGCCATACAACTTCCGTATGTTTCCATAAAAATCCGTATCTTTTCCGTATGGCTCATAAGGAAAACTTACGGAGTCCATATGTTTTCCGTAAGATTGCATACGGAATTTTTCAGTAGGATGGCTTTGTTCGTGCTTTTATCGACAACATTGTCATGAATTTCATCCTCACTGTTGTAGTGAAGAGCTAATGTATTTGTTAGGGAGGTTGAAAAACATTCCATTTCTCTACTGGGGAATTTTGAAGCTAAGGTAGAGCCGATTTCAGTAAAGAATAGATTAAATTTATCAAGTATATGTGCATCGACTATATTAGGTGATTCACGCTGTGTTGGTTCTTTACCGACAACTTCTTTTACAATTTGCCATGTTTTCTTTGAATTGCCTTTGCTTGAAAAATGAGTCGAGAATAATAGACCTTTTTTTTGTTGCCTCATTAGATTCACGGAATGGTTTCTTAAAAGTCTGAATTGACCTAAATAATATTTATTTTCTTTGTGCTGTCTCCAC
Organism: Rhipicephalus annulatus; assembly: GCA_013436015.1. Classification (NCBI taxonomy): domain Eukaryota; kingdom Metazoa; phylum Arthropoda; class Arachnida; order Ixodida; family Ixodidae; genus Rhipicephalus; species Rhipicephalus annulatus. The sequence goes on from WOVY01006721.1 coordinate 18,564, forward strand.
TTGTGGTACCAGAAGTCTTTCTTCTTCAGCAATGCAAGGATCTCTGCTGTCATCCAAGGAGTTGGCGGGGTGTTATATGAGCGTGTGGACACGTGTGAACGACTGCATTCAATGGCATGGTGAAGGGCTTTCGTTATGTTCTCTAATTCAATAATGGCGTCATTGTCATACAATGTTTCAAATTCAATGGAGAGATTGTGATTCCGTAATAAGTTGTATTTGATTTTGCTTGCGTTGCTGAAAAGTTGTGCATTCTTGTTTGGAGTTTTCCTTATGGAAACAAAGGTAGAAAGGTGATCTGCTATCGGTTCATTAAAAACACCAGCATTCACTTTCGACGATACGTTAGTTACGATGTAATCAATCGTTGTTGCCGACGTACTGGTTACTCTCGTAGGGGTGTGTATGAGATTACGAAAATTGAATGAACTAACCAATTGTGTGTAATGAGTATAACTTGTGTTTGCGGTGTCTATGTTCGTATCCCCAACGATAACTGCTCGGTTCTTGTACTTAGTTGAAAGACAGTAAAGAATTTCTTCCATCCTATCGAGGAAACACGCTGCATTGGAATTTGGTGGACGGTAAACCACGCCAATTATGCCAAAACAGTGGAGTCTGATAAAAAGTGCTTCTACATCGGGAGAGATGTGGTTCAGGAAGGATATAACTGTATATGCGCAGCCTTTTTTTACAAAAAGTGCCACACTACCACCACGTGAACATGAGTCTCGCTGTTGTGTTATGGTTTTGTATCCGGAATTAAGGACATTCTCTCCTTTTTTTAATCATGTTTCTGTAGTTGCTAGCACATCAAAGTGGTTTGTATGTTTAGATAAAAAAGCAAGAAGCAAATTTAGGTTGTTCATTATACTGCAGATATTGAAGTGGAATATGTTAGTGTATGTCTCATCTATGAGCTGATCTACCTGAGTTATCGTGGCAGCCATTTCTCTGAAAATTCTTGTGGCAGGTGATCAAGAAGAGCTGCTACACTAGTTTCGCGAGGTCATCCTCGCATGTAATGTCAACTACCTTCGAGATCTCAGACTTCCTAGCAAGGATTTTTCCTTCGCAAACCCAGACGAATCTCCAGTTCTTTCTTTCTCTGTATAGCCTATCTAATAGAACCTTATTTTCAAGACACTGATGTTCGTTCACGAACACAGGTTGATTTGTACTGAAACCAAGAAGTGACGTGTTAAGCCTGTTCTTTCTTGCTGACATTATTAATAGATCACGTTTGAAGCAAGACAATAACTTAACAGCAATATTTGGAACATTGTTTGCCTTCGTCGGCACTCTGTGAACAACATCAATATCTTTAGCGCTGACCTCAACACGTAAACACTCGTCAATTTTTTCAACAATCTCCATTAGGTTTTCCTTCTCAACATAGGGAATGCCTTTCAATTCAGTATTGTTCCGTTTCGAGTATTGCTGTAGATATATCAACTGTTTTCTTGTATCTCTTTATTCTTTTTTAAATTCCATGTTTTCTTTCTGACACTCGATGCTTCGATTTCTCGCCTAAACAGGTTCCTAAACAACGTACTGATACCACACGGGCGTTTGAACCACGGCAGCCACTAATCTGCTACAACTGCAAAAAGGGTGGGCACATCACGATAAACTATTAGAAAAAGTTTGCCTTCGCAACAATCCGAGAATCGGAAAGGACATGCGGTTGTTAGGGCCATATCTCCAAGAAAATAGAGTGCATGGGAAAACGTGTCGAGCACTTCGAGATTCAGCTGCAACCATGGACGTTGTCCATGCTTGATTGGTGTCACCGGATGACTTTAGAGGGGAATGCGCGATCAGGCAAGTCGCTGAGGAGCAGAGTGCTTGCTTTCCAATCGCTACGATTGTCTTGAAGGACCGTTCAGTAAGCTTCGCACCAAAGAGGCTGTGTCTGCCGTGCTTCCAGATCGTTTTCCTTAGCTTTTTTCTAATAACTCTCAGCAGCTTCTCAAAGAGCAGGGTGAATCGTTTTTCTCAACTTAGCGTACATGGCCCTTACGCGATCGTAAGCGCGGAAGCTTTCGCAGGTACTTGATAATGTTCCCTGTGGTGAAACACCACCCACAAAAGCTGCTGATCTGTTTGACCTTGGCGGTGAGTCGACGGAACCTCAGACAGGAAATTCTCCTTGTGAGTCATTTGAGCAGTCACTTGTGCGGCCCGTCGCCGAAGCAACTGGCGCGGTCTCTGTCGGCGGAGAACATGACATGGCACCTTTGAGTGAGAGCGAGAGGGGTGCAACACTCTTGCCGGGAGCGGTAAGTAGGAGTGAGCTGTCGAGGGTTTATCGAGAAATGCACATTCGAGAGCAGCGTGAGGACCTGTCGACTAAGGCGCTATTGGAAAGCGTAAACGCGGGAAAAAAGAATGTTTCTTTTTTAGAAGGCAGGGCTCCTGTATCGGAGCTACACAAATGTGCAAAGTCGCAAGTGAGAGCAGCTCCTGGTGCCACAAAAGTATCGTCGCCAAATATTGGAACTGGTGCATAAAAATGCGTGGGCCGGGCATCTAGGCTACTAATTTACAGAAGCGATACCATATAAGGAGCTCAATTCCCCTCATGTCGTGGATGCACTGCTATCTGTATTCGCACGTGTCAGATTTCCTTTTGAAATTCGATGCGACAACAGTAGTGTCTTCCCCAGCCGCCTTACCTCTACCTTTTTGGATAAATGCGGAATAAAAGTAGTGCACTGCTCGATCCATCACTTGCAATATAATCCAGTAGAGCGTATGCATTCCGTTTTGAAACGGACACTGAGAGTTCTTTGCTACGAGCACAAATGCGAATGGGAAGCCTGTATTCTTCCCGCTATGTTCGCTTTGAGATCAGCTGCTTATGAGAGCACTGGTTTTAGCCCTGCAGAGCTTGTGTATGGAAGGAGCTTGAGAACACCATTGCGAATGCTACGCGACTCCTGGGAGAGATTTGATGAGGACCCTATGCAGTTGCGTATGTTCTAGACCTCCTTCGGAGGCTTGGAAAAACGAAAGATCTTGTGGAAATCCACATGACGGCTGCACAAGTGTTGTCGAAGCAGTACTACGACAAATCGGTGAAGAAGCGCACCTTTGAAGTAGGTAGTCAGGTAATGCCGCTGCGACCGTTCAAAAAGAACAAGCTTGAGGGTCATTAGGAAGGGCCCGCCAAAGTATTATCGAAGCTTTCTGGTACCAAATATGAAGTGAAATTAAGAAGGCAGCCGAACAAAATTTACCACAGTAACTTGATAAAACCCTACGTTCAACGTCAAGCGGTCGTAAATCTGCTTTTGAATGCTTCAGAGGAAGAAAGAGCAGAAATTTTGACCTCTAGTGATGTAATCAAAGGGGATTGGAGGTAATCTTAGAGCAGTTGAACCTAGCGCCTAGGTTAAGTGAAGTCCAAAAAGAGGACCTGAGAAGGATTGTTTCCGAGTTTAAAGACGTGTTTTTGGACCGTCTTGGAAACATAACGGTGCTTGAACACGATATCTAGCTAACTTGTGAGGAGCTAATTTGTAGCAAGCCGTATCGATGTTCCCTTGTGCAAAAGCAGATCATGAAAGAGGATATCGATAAAATGCTGGAGTCAAAAGAGTCATAGTACCATGAGTTTTAGTTAATGCCTTCTCCACCTTTCGGTCTTTCGCTGGCGAGTCCGAGCAAAATTTTGTCCTCATCACGGCCTTAGCTGAGCGCTCTCGTCCAGAGTAATCTCAAGGCGCCTACTTTATGTTCTATTCTATTTTATTACGTTGTTGTACGTCTAAAAGTTTCAGTTCTCAGTTTAAGATTCTTGTGTTCCACATGTGCCTCTTGATGTAGAGGGAACGAATTTTCGATAGACACGTAGCTAGCTATATGTTGTACTATACTTCGTCTGGTGTTCTGTCGGGTAACCGAGGGCGCTGGCTTGTGTCGTGTGTTGGCTGTTGTCGAACCGTTCTTGACAAGATGCAGAACCATCGACAAGTGCTGAGACAAAAATCGTCAGAAGAGACGAGCGAAGCTATCCGACAACTTCTGGCGACAAGCTAGTGTGGCTGAGATCCGTCCTCAAGAATGAGATGTATGCACGGAACTGCGCCTGGAGCTACATTCTCCCCATGGCCCTGAAGACAAACTTGGAGGGACCTGGCGAACGAGCGTGCCTGTCATCCGAGCCACGTGGTAGCAGCTCGTCTTTCCGGTGGATTGTCTGGCGGTGGGGGTGCTTTTACGCCTGGGAGTCCACACCAAACGTCAATATCTCAGGCACTCTGTATCAAGGCCAGCGATCGAGCCCGCCTGACGTTATCAACTCAACAACGTCATCAAGTGGCGGCGCCGGTCTATTTTACGTAACGCACAGCGAGCTTCTCAGCCCATGAGCCCGATGAAGCAATCGGCGCCTTGCAGCCTGGCGAGTCTTACGCAATGCGTGGCAACATCACTCGTCCTTCGACGCATTCCAGCGGCGGGTTCCCATTGGAGGATCCTGACATCATGGCAAGCGGCGCTTCTGGTTGGACGTTGGTTACGCAAAGGTCCACCCGGTGCCTATGAAAAAAGCAAAGCGGCGCGTCACCAGCAGCTGACCTATGCGCCAGAGAGAACATATCGACTCTTCGAGTACCTAAGCTGTCGCCCCCAGTTCTGAATATGATACACGTCTATTTTTATTCTGTAGATAAACCTCGCCTTAGCTCACCATCGTCTTGTCCACTCGTCTATCAGCTCTGTGCAGTAGCAGTCACGAGGTGAGAAACATACTCTACCCAACAGCCAGTGACCTTGGCAGCGGCGAGTTTCGTAGCAGTGGTGCCTTCGGGACCGTGTTGGCGCCGTGCTTCGTAACAAGGCGAACCAAATTTGACTATTTTGATTACCAATTTATATATGGCACTCCATCGTGTTAAACGCACCTTTGTTGTCAGTTCTGATGCACAAACCTACAAGATATACCTAAGCACGCCCATACCATGGCCACTTTATTATTTCCATTGAGCAGCGGGGCAGAAACACGGTAGAAGTGATTACTTAGGAATATCGGCTGAGAGTGGCGCCGTGCCTTTACTTCTAACTTCTTATCGACGACGTCACTAGGCCTTTTTGAGTTGCATGAATATTCAATAAATCACTACTGGCGATGACAGAATGCATTTCCTGTGCACGTTTCAGGCTAATTACTTCAAAAACATATGGAAAAAAGTCATAGCTTTGCCGCAAAGGTGAAGAATTGAACGCAATAGCAACAAATTGGAAGGTCACGCGCTGAATGGCCTGCAGATCGAACATTGCCCGCGTTTCTCTCGCACAAATGACGCATGAAATGTACTCTCAGGTAGAGATAAACGCGAATAAGCGTCTCTTTTGTTACATTGCTGTGTCTGAAAGCATGCTTTTTTTGCAAACGAGGACTGTGCAATGACCGCAGGGATCATTGTGCGCCCGGTAACTAAAAGAGAATCGTTCCGGTAAAAGCGGAATGCCAGTCAAGATGTACGATCCTCCCTTTTACGAGATAGGGACGCGTGAGGAGCGTTGACCCCCTGCTCTTTGCGGGGCAAAAAGTGCGCGCGGAAGATAAGAGCGTGGCCGCCGCGTCATGACAATGTTGCTACGCGCGCTCGTTGCGATATCTTGCTAGTAATGCTGAAAACACGATAGTTACCCGTCGAGATGGCCGTGAGCAGCGGTAAGTGGTAGACGTAGCTTGCCGTTTGAACACTGAATGACGTGCTTCTCGGTCGCTCAGCGCTTAACGCCTCACACTCGCGATTCGGAGGACCCAAGTTTGGTTCCACACACCGGAGTCTGGATTTTTTTTATTGCGTTTGCATATATATAGATACGTGTACATATATGGTGAGAGACGGTGACGCCGCTGGCAATTTTCATTCGAGAGTGTCTATATAATTGATATCGCAATAGAATTGGTGTTCGCTGCTCGCAGCGTACTACGGAGTGATGCACTTACGACGAAAGAGCCGGCTCCCAGCCCTGATAATCATCGTGCTCGTAACCACGGTGCACCCAGCGGCAATAAGTTGATCCCGTCTCCCCTTTATCGGCACTCACATCTATGCTCGTAATTTCAGGGCTGCAGCCTCATGCATGAAAAGACACAATTCGGACTCTACTTTACTACAGCGGACAATAGTTCCTATAAACCAAGTCCATGTGTGGTACGAATTTTAAAAGGAACGGAGCTTGAGATGTATAATAGGCCGCCAAAATGTCATTCTTGGCTAACTGTTGCTTACAGTGTGGTACACCAGATGGTGCACTAATCTGGCGTTATTGATGAATCTTTGTATCACGCGTTTAGAAACCATTATACATCTATTTGTGTGCGGCCTGATGTATATTACTCGAAACACAGCTAAGTGTTGCGACTGCGTAAAGTTTATTTACTTATATTGAACTTCACCCCTGTAATTATTGGCAGTAAGTACCTGGAAGTATTTAGAACTGCATTTTTCTGTTACGAGATTTCCCAAGAACAAACAACAGAAAGTGATTAGCACAATCTAAGTTTGGTCTCCAGGGACTGCCGTAACTCAGCCTCGCTACCTTGAACGCTACCACTTTAACCACTGAACCAAAAGACATTAAAAATAGGCATTTTATACTGCCGAATACTGGCATTTATTCACACAAGGGGGCTAATTCTCACGTGACATTTGTCAAGAGCCAATGTAACATCCTGGCCTATGATAGGTAGCAAACTTAAGGGCTTGTGCTGCGCATGTTGATTGGAGCTCCTATGTTTCGTTTGATATTTCTTCATTCCCTTACTGCCTTCCTTTTAGCGCTGAGTACTGAACTCACGAAGGCTGCAGATAATAGCGCCAATTTTCTTCCCTCCAACACTAACAATTCTTCAATGAGCAAGAGCCCGAGAGCATGCTAGGGAGTAAACGAGGTTTGTAAAGACGCTATACGGCCGCAATTCGTTTTCGCTCTGTGCATTCATCTACAGAAGCGCTACTGCCAGAGAGCACGCTCGTATGGCTTTTCGAGACGAGGCATCACGGTGCTGCCATTACATGTAGCCACGAGGGTGATTCGTAACCATTCTGGTAGCACGCGCAAAAGCACAGGCGTGTGCAGGTGCCCCTTGCGAGCTCAGCTATGCTGCATGCGCTGATGCGGGCTGCTTAGGGCAATGCTGGCGGTTTCACATTTTGAAATGGCGTTGCGCACGTTACCTATTTTACAGCAAACACGCGGAATAAACTATGGAAGTCGACATGTTTCCATCGTTTTATTCACCGCTTTGAAAAGAAATAGAATAAACAAATTAGATTTCCCAAGAAGAAAATTTGTAGAGGCAATTAGAATTCAGGGCTGGCCGTCACGCAACTTCTGAAAATTGTGCACTACAGAAAAGCTTCCCAATTGCCTTCTGAATTGCGGCACAGTCATTATGTAGAAATCTTACTACTTTTCATGCTTCTGTAGAGGAGCGCACTGATTGCATGAAAGACAATGTATTTGAAAGCTGTGGAATATTCAATGAGTGACTGGAAGAAAAGAAGTACAAAATATTCGACTCAAGCCAACCCTCATGTCTTGCACGTAAGAAAGCCCTTGCGTTGCCAGATTGTTTGCAAGTACCTGAACGCATGGGTGGTTGTCAGACTTTGGGACGCTTGTTTGTAGCATTTTGCGTTACTCACTACGGATTTATCGGCTTCTGTACATGACTGCGTGTTCGACATTGTGTTTTAAAGGGCTGAGAGGTGCTACTCCAACATTGATCTCTGACGAAGCTGCAAATCAATTTTGTTCGTCTCATACAGAGTGTAAGAAGAACAAAATTGTATCTTCGGCTACGTAATCCCGAATAAATAGTAGGTAATTCCAGCAATATTCACCCCGAATGAATACAGATACTTGCTTTAAGGTGTTCTCTGGTCCAGCTCAAGCCGGTGTGCAGCGTGACCAGCCTTAGTGTGCAAGGGCGCCTCTCACCCTCTCTCTTCTCCTACGATTCTGCTCTCTGTCCTTTAGCCATCCCTCCCAGTGGCATGAACACCCCTATTGCACATGCTCATTGATTCCACTCCCTGTCATCTCCTACACTTCCCCTCTCGCCTCGCAACGCCGACTCAGGGAGCCTCTGCTAGCCAATGCTCACTCTTCCATATCAGTCCTCTAGGCATCTCTCCCAGCGGCATATACACCACCATTGCACATGCGAATCCCCTACCCTTCTCTCCTAAATGCTACGCTCCCAACTCTCTTGACACGCAACGCCCGCACAGGCAACGTCTGCTAGGGACGTTCTTGATCGAAAAAACCGACCATTAGCGCTGCACAAGCTTTCGCTAATCAATGCGTATATATAGGCACTGGATCTTGACATCCAAGGTAGTGGCCGTGGGAGATTTCTCAAGCGTTTTCTTGAACAATAAAAAATTGCGGCGTGCGCATTAATTGAAATCAGACTGTGGGTACCTGTATAATCAGACTCCTCTGGCTCTCATTGCCATTAGCAGCAATGTTCAAGTAGGAAACATCGGTACAATACTGCGTGCTTTGTGCCTCCCCAGGTTTCTCTCCTGCGCAACGCTACGATGAGCGCCAACGTTTCGTTAGCGCACGCTGCTTCGCATATACACATGGCGAATGTGACACACTGGTGAAGACATGAAATGTCACAATCCTGTAAGGTACCTCGTCAAACACTTCCCGCTAGACAGTGGCGAGTATGGCGCCGTATTTATCGGGAGATCGCGTAATTTTTCTCTATTTTAACCAGTCTTTCATAACGAAACTCAAAACTTTCTTTTTCTGAATTGCGTCAATGCAATTTCTTTACGGGCTGGTGGTTTTTCTACGGAAACACATACAGAGGGTGCGCAAGCAAACTCTGGCCCGATCGTAAGGTATACAGATGCATGTCATAACAATGCCACAAACACGCACTGCTACCGCATAAAGTAAGCAAACAATTATAGTGTTATATTTCCTAATTGACTGATTTGACAAAAACAATTAACCAGCTTCGATACATCACTAAACAAACGTTTAAAAATGTAGCACGAGCAATGCTCCGAAAGTTGCAAGTTTCTCGATAGTGCGGCCAGCACGTACCGCAGTAATGCTTATGAACTGGGCTGCCCATGCAGAGACCTTCCTTGGCACATGTCAGCTACGCTACTCTTCGTCTTCTCGTTGTATTGCTACATGGTTTCACTTTAACAATGACGCATGCTTACAATTTACATTTAGGGGCAAAGCTCCTCTCAATCTAAACTTGCCCTGTGTCAAGCGTAACCAACAGTACAAGACAGACAGACAGACATAACAATAGACAGACAGATAAGCGGACGCACAAACAAACGCACGGGCAGACAAGATAGACAGACAAAACAGACAAAGAGGCAGACAAGACAGCGAAGACAGCTAGACTAGACAGACGAACAGACATACAGACAGACAAACAGACAGACAGACAGACAGACAGACAGACAGGCAGACAGACAGACAGACAGACAGACAGACAGGCAGGCAGGCAGGCAGGCAGGCAGGCAGGCAGGCAGGCAGGCGGACAGATAGACTCTTTGCCCTACCCGTCATTATTCACTCAGTGGGCAAGCTGTGATTTTTAGGGGTCAAGCTCCGTATGGCGTCACCCGATCATCCCGTTGTCGTTAGCGACCACCTCTCGTTGAGTGACCAACTCGGCCATAGATGGTGCTCCTTGTACTATAACACAAATGCTTATACGCCGAGAAATGCTAATTGCCCCACCCTAGAGGACATTTTGTAGCAAAAGATATTAATAAATAGTGAGTTTTATAAAAACAGCATTTACGTCACACGCACGGAAGCAGAAAAAGACGATCACGCCACTGCGCTTGCGTGTTCCTCGGCGGCGCCATGCGTCAGGGGGCGCTCTATAGTACAATAAAAACGCCGTTTTGGCGCGCGCGCGTTTATTGTGTCGGCGAATGGACAAGGCTGCCGAACGGCGTGCGCTCGGGGCAGCGGGCGCTCGTGCTCGAAGAAGCTACCCCGTCATTTGGGCGCGGGAGGCCGAAGCTAGCCGTCAATATGCGCGGTGGCGCCTCGAAGACTCTGCAGTACGAGCGCGGAAAGCCGAATCGGCACTGCAGCGCCGTGCGGAACGCCGAATCGGCGCTGCAGCGCCGCGTGGACCTAGCTTCGCAGCATTCTCCATCAGTAACCCCGTGAATATGCTGTCATTTTTTAGCCGGCACTGTCGAATAGCTTAGTTTGTACTGCAACTGCTGGCTACCACAGTTACGTTGCAACAGAAGCTTGAGCTCTTGTCGTTAGGTTACATTCGTATTTGTCAAATTCTTCGCGAAGCACACACATTTCGATATAAGAGTCCACATAAACTTGCCGAAGCTTTTATACTGCTGTGATAGAACATATCGTATATGAACAAACAGTCGACCGAACTGGATCGCTCTCGCGGATAGACAGCGAAAGAATATGTGTATTTATGTATCAGAGCGAAAGCCTTAGATGTCTCTTCAAACATGAGAAGTTACTGTCGGCATTGATGGCGTCCGCTTGCAGGGGCGTTGGGCCAGTGCCACCTAGAAAAATATTTTCAGGCTGGCTCACTGCCGCCATGGCGTCACTCGTTCTACCCGAGCGAGCGCGTGCACGAAAAGCTGTGAGGCCATTATCACCATCGTTTCCCATTAAAAGACAATGCATTCGCAGTGAGTTTTACATGCTTAACAACTCTACCTTTAGCGTCAAAAAAGGCACTGGTTTAGGTATTATACTACGCTAGAAAGCGATTGGAGACTTATTTTTTCAAAGAAAGTTAAAGACAGTGCGCTATCGAACGTGTGGTTGATCTATAAGAGACAAAGCTGATGAACCTACAAAGTGACAAAACAAATGAGGCAAGTTTTATTCAATATTTAGTTTATTACTTACACATAAAACATGCGGAGGAACTCTTCTACTCAATTGCAAAGTTTCTGCAGTTATATCTGTACTCTTTTGAACATCTGTCTTCATAGACAGGTCGCTAATGAGGAGAGTGTGCGCTACTGCCGCAATTACGTGTTTCAGCTCAATATTGCGGTCAAGACTGTTGCAAGAGAAAAAAAATTGGCAGCATATCCACGGAGTGAATGATGGAGAGTGGGGCTAAGCATTCGTCCATCCATTCGTTCTTGCTTCCGTCCGTCTATGCGTCCGTCTGTGTGACCGTCCATGCGTTCATCCGCCCCTCTGTGCGTGCGTCTGTTCGAGCGTCCATCCCTGCGTTCGTCCTTGCATCCGCCCCTGCATCCGTTCATGCGTCCATCTATGCATCGGTCTGTGTGTCCGTTCATCTATCTATTCAACACTCCAAGTACCACCATCTCGCATATTTTCATTTTTTCCATATAAAGCACCGCCAACTAGCGGACATTCCAAGGACTGAACGAGAGGTGGCTCACGCGCAATTTCTCACGGCTTGCCATTCAGGTCTACTTCCCACCTTTAACCACCTCGAGTTCATGGTATGTACTAGTTCACTGTATTCATGGCACTGTGGCCCAACGCTCGGTGAACCTTTCTAAAACCAATGAGGTTACGCCCAGCGGGTATAACGTAGCAACCCTTTCTTGTCAGCTAGTGCTCAATGTACATGCCAATGGCTACTAATGGGAAATGAGAGACAGCAGAATTCGGCTTTTACTTTTTACGGCTTGCGCTTCGCATCTACTTGCCACCTTTAACTACCTGGAGTTCATGCTATATACTAGTTCATTGTATTCATAGCACTGCGGCTGAACGCTCGCTAAACCTTTCTAAAACTAAGGAGGTTACACCCAGCGAGTATAACGTAGCAACCCTTTCTTGTCAGCTAGTGCTCAATGTACATGCCAAAGGTTACTAATGGGAAATGAGAGACAGCAGAATTCGGCTTTTACTTTCTTACGGCTTGCGCTTCGTATCTACTTCCCACCTTTAACTACCTCGAGTTCATGGTATATACTAGTTCATTGTATTCATGGCACTGTGGCTGAACGCTCGCTAAACCTTTCTAAAACTAAGGAGGTTACAGCCAGTAGTATAACGTAGCAATCCTTTCTTGTCAGATAGCCCCAATTTACATGCCAATGGCTGCTAATGGGGATCGCAGCGTGCGCGTTAACTAAATGCCAAATGTTCCTGTCTCCCGTTCCCCAATAGTAGCCATTGGGATGTACATTGGGCACTATTTTTTTATTGTTTACCAACGCACACAATAAATCTCTTACCGGCACCACCTTGGAGGTCAAAATGTTATACTTGTTACACACTACAACGGTTTCGAGGGAAGAACGGGTGCCGCTATAAAGAGCTTCGCCCCTAATAAAATCTTTCGTTCATTAAACTTCTTGTGACCGACAAAAGGAGCGGCTTTTCCTCTGGCCCCTTTCGGACTGATGCGTAGTCGCTCTTATACCTTAAGCATGAAAAAATTGTTAGCACCGAGGCTATATTAAATCCTGTAGCCCCTGTGGGCACCTATACTGCACTGCTGGTTCTTGGATTGAGATATTTGGAAGTGGTTTTTAAATATTCTAGGTTGAAGCACAGCTCACACACTCAAAAACTATGTCAGAAAGCGCTTGATTGTAAGTATATTGAGAAATTTAAATTTTAAAAGAAACATTTTAGGCTAAGGTACTGGTGGAAATGGTGCAAAATTTTTGCACCCTCATAAAGGGGTTGGAACACCTCCAAGAGAAAAATACTATGCTCAAAACCGCAAACCGCTGCACTAAACAATGCATCAACATTTCTTCCTTTTTTCTCTGCCAAGTAATTGGAGGTAACGCAAAATATCTGCCATCTGTCAGCCATCGCGTGCATAGCTGATCCGTTAGAGGCTCAGAGCAGCGCCGTATGCACAGTCCACGCAAGTGATCGTGTGTATTGCCTGATAACCGCAATGCCGACGTATTGGAGCATGCCTTGCTGCATCAGAGAAAAACTCGGAATGCTGGCCGAAAAAAGCTAGCCGCAAACTTTGCCCCTAGTTATTTTCTCAGGCCCACAGTATTTCCAGCATACGCTTTAGCTAATGCTCCTAAAACACACACTTACGTTCGCCTTTTTAAGCAAAAAAGATAAGCAATAACATTTGGTCTCTTTTTCCCACAAACTGCTGCACGCAGAAGCAGGGTATTTTCAAAACGTCTTGGCTAGTAGCCGCTCACCAAGTGAAGGCGCCTGATGCGTTTCACGCAGGAGTCACCTTCCTGCAGCGAGCTTTATCACGGCTAATTGCGCTTTCGTGCATTTCATTTATTGTGCTGTTTATTTATTACGTTTCGGTAACCGCACAAGCTGTGCGCGTCATCGGTTCATTCTGAGAAGGTAGCGACGGTGCTAAAGCATTTCTGTTTCAAGTTTTGTGTTTAATTCTGCAGTGTGTCAAGCTGCCGTTTGGTGGGACCATTTGCGCGTTACTCCGCATGTTTTTCAAGCATTTGATGTGCTCGGCACATTAAATGGAATTTAGGCAGTCCGATTAGCAGCGCTCAAGCTCGCTGCGTGAGATGGCTTCTGCATGGAGCCTAAGGCTCGTCTTCACTTGGTAAATGGTTACCAACGAAAGCATTGCAAAATTGCCTTGCTTCTGCGGTCAGCATATTTTGCATGAACACGACTACAAATGCCACTGCACATCGCTTTTGCTTAGAAAGACGAACGCCAACAAGTGTTTCGGGAGCTCTTGCTGGAAAAAGAAGCCTATGCTGGAAAGGCCGTCAGCTAAAAAAAGGGATAAATCGAACGACTACCTTTTCTCCTTCAGCGTTCCTAGTACCTCTTCGTGTGCAGCAAGGTACGCCGCAATACGTCGGCATTGTGATTATCAGCCAATACATGCCTCACCACGATACGATTTACGTATACATATATACAGAAACATAGGTGTATCTGAGCGGACTGTGCATACAGCGCCGCGCTGGGCCTCTAACATGGTGGCTGTACACACGACGGCCGACAGATTGCAGCAATTTTGTATTAGGTTTATAGTGAAAAACTTACCAACTTTGATGGAAAAATGCCTGTTCTGAAAATGTACTGCCTCGTGCGTTTTAGAATTGCACACCATGGTTTACGCTAACAAGTTAGAAGCACTCATGACACCTTTATATTAAGGAAAGAACGGAATAGGGTGGAGGTGGTGCCATTGGAGCGACTTAGAAGTAGGTATTGCAGACACAGGTACGTTCGGGTCACGAAGAAAACGGATGTCTTCGTCAACTCGACGAATGACACGCTCCCATTTCGTTCTTCAGTTGTCCTTCGGTCCGTTTGCCACGACAGTTTTCCACACAGCATCACCCAGGCATTCGTATTTGTAGCCATACACATTGCGTATATCTAGTGCAAAATGCGCATCGCATGTCCACGCTGCAGTTCATGGACACGAAAAACATGGTCTTCACTAGTCGCCTAAGCACGCCAGCACACCACGAAAACGTTTGTTATATAGGCTTGACAATCCATGTCTGCCATGTCTCTCCAGTGAGGAGAGCCAGCGTAGGCACGTCTGTGCAGCAAGATACACCAGTCTAAACAAAGTGACCTCAGAGCCCTCGGCAGAAACAGTTAGCCGGCGTGAAATTATCTAAGTCGCAATGGTTGGGCTCAGCACAAGGGCATCAAAAATAATCACGGGTGGACCTCAACACAGAACGTCGTCATGACGTCACAGATTGTTGTGTGACGTCCTGTAACGTGACCTCACAATATGACACCACTGGTTTCGTAACTTGATCAAAGCGGCGCTGACTAAAAAGGCAATCGAAACCAGATGACGTGCCTTAGGTTTTGCAGGCATTGCGAATCTGCACAAAACGCACAAAGCTTCTGGAAGGTGGCAGAACAGGAAGACTGCATCCACTGAGAAGAAAAAGTTGGCTTTTGCCTTCCAGTCACCTCTGGTTAATGCGCCAGGGGTCGGTCTTCTGAAGCTTTCAGTTTAGCAAGCGTCTCCCGTCCACTTTCCGGATCGACACGTCGAACAGGACGAAGTTTTTACACGGTTTATGAATTGCTCTCGAGGTAGTGGGTATTTATATACTGACATTTAGTATTCGTTTTCGAGCAGGTGAGCGTCGCTTTACTTGTGTTAGGTCTGTAAGCGTCATGACGTTTTTGCACCGTTGTGAAACTACTGTGCCTGAGTTTCCTGACATGTCAAAGGCTATTAACAAAGCATTTGATGATTCAAAAAGAGAAGTTTAGGGTGAGATCCGTGCCTTAAAGCAGAGCCTTGATTACTGAAGTGACACTTGTGGCAATGTCAACTCGCTTGCGCAACAAATCCAAACCTTGTATGATGGACTAGTAACAATGTGGAAGCACATTATAAACTTACTTCAGAAAGTCGCCACCTACAAGTAAACTTGAAAGGGCTCGAGCAATGGACCCGTGTTAACAACCTTCACATTACAGGTCTGCCAAAATAAGGAGTGTTATTTGAGATTCTAAAAAAAGTATGTGCGGCAATCCAGGAATCAGATATTGATAACTGCCATAAGATTGAAATACCTAAGGAAGAAACTAGAAGCATTGTAAGTTTTCTGCGGCTCGACAAAGCAAATGCCGTTCTCGTGAAACCAAGAAAAGCAGGTGTAAGAAATGTTTCAGGACATCGACTCCAACCTTTGTAAATAAAAATCTGATACGGATGGGTAAAGAGTTACTCGATGTTGTGGTGGCAAAGGAACCAGAAGTTGAACTGAATTTTAGATGGAAGGAGCAATAATTATTGCGAGGAAAACAGAGACATCTAAAAGACCTGGAGTTTGTTGTGGGAAAGTTGTAGGTAAGAGTACTAACAATGAGAAACTTGTCTTTATGAGCTTTCCCACAATGGCAAACATTTCAGATTGCTAATACTACCATAAATATAAACTCTTGTGCGTCATCAAAGCTTTCACTAAACTGTTCACTTCGTTTCATATAAATGTTCGCAGTATAAAAAAAGAATGACAAAGAGTTTGTTCCTGAATATTCTTGAGAATAAATTTGATGCTTTCCATCTTATGAAATATTGGCTGACTCCAAAAGAGAGCCCCCAACAGTTTGCAAGATATGTCCACATTGGAATTGTTGGTTTTTATTCCTGGGTGCCAGAATGAGGATGTATCGAAAAGATAGCCTAAATCACGAAGTTATTGCTGACTTGACTTGTATCGAGCATCATATCGACTGTCTTACAATGTGATTGCAAAGTGTGACAGTTTGTCGACCTTCCACTGGGCAAAAATTTGAATTTTTTTACTTTTATATTAACAGTACTGCACACACTTCATTTGATGCGGAGTGCATTCCACATCATTAGTGATTTAAATGTGGAAATGCTCAGTGGGAATGCATTTTGTGAGCAAGTGAAAAGTATTCCAGATTCGTTTGCTTGTTCGAATGTCACCACACAACCCACTCGTCTTACAGAACACAGTGCCACCGCTCACAGAAAGACAGCGACATACCGTTTCAAGACGAACGGGCTGACTGAACATCTCAACACGACCCTGCTGACATGATCAACGTGTACGAATATGTAGAACAGATGAACTGGGGTGACATCTTACAATACGTCACAGCCGCGTATAACACGGCTCGTCAGCAGACAACTCAGAAGACGCCAGTCAGTCTCTTTCAGGGCTGGGACGTTAAAACGACGTTAGACCCAATGCTGCCCAATGAAAACGATGCCTATGATATGGAATCTTAAGTTTTCAGGCAGCGAGCCGAAGTAACTAGGCAACTTGCTCGGTTGCGAATATTTGAACAACAGGACTGTGACGTCCGGGACTACAATCACCAGCACAGCCCCATCACATACAGCGTGGGTGAAAAACTCTGCATTTGGACGCTCATTCGTCGCCATGGGCTTTCTAGAACACTGTTGTGGAGATACTTTGGACCTTTCAAGGTTCTCCGACGCATCAGTGAGGCTAATTACGACGTTATTTACGACGGCCACCAGTGTTGAAAGTGCCGAAGACATTCATGTTGAATTGTTCACGTGTTTCGGATATCCGTATCTTCAAGGACCATAGTTTTTCCATTATATGAGCCTGCGTCTTCAAGATAATGCTTCTTTAAGGGGGAATAATGCCGCGCGTATGCACCAGTGGCGAGGACAAAGAAGTAACACGAGAGCACTTGGTCTAAACAAGGCAGGAGAAGACATTTGTGCCCTTTTGCTGATTCTTATATAGCCTGTTTTTGGTCGCATTCTACCTGACTGCAGTAGCTAAGGCTTGATTTTTCAAGCACGAGCTCGATTTTGTATATTGGGCCTTATTCAAACACCAGCTAAAACCAAATTTTTCAAACCCTTCTATCTGCTCGGACATTATTAAAGAGAAGTTAGCTGAGCGAGTCTAGCAAACTAGCGAGTGGTACACTTTCTACATAGAAGATGTTCTCGACCTTTGCTGACGCGTGCACAACCTAATGAAAGAGATAAACAAGGTACGTCACCTGCTCAAAGGCAATGGGGCAGCGCCATTCAACGATATTGCAATGCAGAACCCCACTGCAGTGAAAACAATCATCGCCACGTGCCAGTACCTCGAATGATTTCATCTTTTTTGTTTCCAGCCTGACACACCTCTTCTTAACGTAGTCAATTAGAGTGACCTACGAGAGCTGAACTTCAAGCACAAGCTACTACAAGCCCATTTGAGCTCCGTACGACGGTTCCTGGCCGCAGCTTCCACAACATCGTTGGGAAGGACTTGTTGCCATGACGTGTGCGGAAACTACTAGACGTGACCCTGGACTGACGCCAACCTACGCACAGGTTGCAGTCCTCGCATGACCTCAGCAACAACTACTCCACGCACCCAAAATGCTCGGGTCAATGAACGTAGTGGCTTCACGAACGTCACATCCGCCTCCTAACGCCTGGCGCCCGCCTCGTGCAGTCTGCTACTATCATGGGGTTCGTGGTGATATTTTCAGGTTTTCTCTGCTCCGTCAACAGTATGAAAGTTGTGGTTACGACTTCTACGTTCATGTTGCATTTCCACAGCACAGTTCATCGTACCAACGTTAATAACACCACTCGCCGTCCCCACAGAGCCTTGTGAATCCGGTGGTTCTCGTTACTTGCGTCACCAGTCTCCCGAATTCATCGATGCGCCACTCCTCTCTTCCCCTTCGGCCACCAACATCGACCTCGGACCATCGTCCGAAAAAACTAAATAGTTCATCTTCCGGAGGGAAAGCTGCATCGTTAGGGATAACTCAAACTCCTCTGCAGCGGCCCTCACACGATCTGTTAGTTTGTGTTGAATATGAACACAAGCATTGGTAGACGTGGGTGCGGCGTTTTGCGTTATTAGTATTTAACTGTCAGCTCACTCGCGAAAAGTAAAGACGTTGTGCACTTGACCTCCCCCTTGGTGTGCCAATGCTTTTCTTGTTGAGCCCGTTGGTGTGTGCGTTGCGTGAATTTTCACCGATGGCTTACTTCCTCACAGGCTTACTTCCTCAAGAATGTGTTTTGGTCTGGTATTTTTGTCTTCAGGGTCAGCCATGATACCTTGCCATGAGTGAGGCGGTCATATGACGGACACAGAACTTTCATATGATGAGGACGCTCGCAAACTGCATTTCGTTCCGGCAGCCAATTGTTCCATTCCTCCCCGCGATGAGCATGTTCTGTCGTTGACGTACAATATAATCGTTAATCGTGATGTGTTTCTCACACCATGTGATCTGTGACTGTCCGCTGGCATTGTTATTGCGCCTAGTTTATTCAGGTTTCATGATAGCAGAGCCTTTGGCTGGGAGTTGCTTTCACGTAAGCCTATACCACGTTAATTGGAATTACTGACAGTGCGGCGGGTGATGTTTGTGGCACCGACGAAAATATCGAACACCTGCTGTGCCATTGTCCTCGATTTGCCTCAGATAGACAAGTACTTGCCAACGCAATGCGGCGACTGGATGATCGGCCTCTTTCTGTGCAGGTGCTATTACAGCAACGTCCACATGCCTGGACAGCCCACCAGGCAGTGAAAGCCCTGCTGTGTTTTCTGAGAAAGACAGGCTTGTGTGAAACGCCTCTGACATGCGGTAGAGTTCTACACGCTGCAGTTAAATTACTGTCAGTCTCTCCCCCACCTTTTTTTCTTTTCCCTATCTTCCCTCTTTCTCCTCTTTCTTGTTTTCTTCCCTAATCCCCCAGCGTAGGGTAGCCAACCGGATGTCTTTCTGGTTAACCTCCCTGTCTTCTCATTTTGTTGCTTCAACCATGATAGCAGAGCGTTGATGACTGCTCGTAACACTACATTACAATCATTTGTTCTCTTCAAAGGTATCGTTGTGACCTGTTTTGCTGACACCGAACCTGTTTCCCTGATGTCCCTCCATACAGGTGCAGATTTGCAGCCAACCGCTAATGACGACCATGCAACCACGACAGCTCAAACACCACCAGCAATCCTTATTTCTATGCGGAGCAAGAGGAAGCTCTCTTAGCGCTAATTTAAAAACACAGTGCTTCCTTTGACGTTCACTGCATGTTTCTTGGACGCACTTACGTCGAAGTGCACTGCATCGAACGCCACCGCCTGTACCACGTGTCGTCCGCAGAGCCCAAGATCATCGACAACAACGTGACTGACATGCTGAATTACAACGGAATTCGGCCATCTTCCAGTTATTCGTCTGGTCTTCATTTGTTGTGCTGATCTGGAAAAAAGGTGGCTTGGTACAATTTTGTGTCGATTATCGAGCACTCATTAAGATCACGCGCAAAGACGTGTTGTATAACCGATGCCGCGAATCGAGGATGCTCTGGACTCGCTTCAGGATATTCAGCATTTCTCGAGCCTCGATCTCCGCTCTGGGTATTGGCAAGTACCTATGCGCGAAGCGGACAAGAACAAAGCGGCCATTTCAACACCCGATGGCCTGTGTGAGTTCAATGTAATTATTTTCGGTTGATACAATGCTTCGGCAACGTTTGAGCGTATAATATATACAGTTCTTTGTGGCCTTAAACGGAAAACCTGATTTTGTTATCTGGATGACATCGTAATATTTTCTTTCACTTTCTGTCGGCATCTCGAGCAGCTGGACAAAGTTTTGACTTGCATTTCCAACGCTGGCCTTCAACTCAATGCGCAAAAATGTCATTTCAAGAGTACAAATTTCCCAGTGGTGGGCCACCTCTTTAGTAAAGACAGCTTTTGCCCAGATCCTGGCAAGGTAGCTGCTGTGGCCCGCTTTTTACGTCCTGAAAACCAGAAGCAGTTACGAAGTTTTTTGGGCCTTGCGTCTTGCTTTCACCATTTCATGCGCAACTTCGCTTACATCGTGTCGCCACTACACAAGCTAGTCACGTCTGGCACAGCTCTCACTTGGACAACCAATTGCGACATCACCTTTGACACCCTCAAGGTGGCGCTGACATCTGGCCCCGTCTTCTGTCCTTTCGATGAGTATGCACCTACCTGCCTGCACACCGATGCCAGTGGCGACGGCATCGGTGCTGGTTCTTCTGCTGAGAAAGACTAGTCGCTTACGCCAGACAAAACAGGCCGAGAGAGAGTCGTGCTTACGCCAGCCGGGCATTATTGAAATCTGAACAAAACAACTCAATTACAGAACAGCAGCGCTTGATTAGTTCGGGCCGCACAGCAATTTTGACCATATTTTACGGACATAAATCTACGGTAGTTACGACCACCACGCTTTGTGCTGGTTGTCAGCTCTAATTTATCCGGACGCCTCCACCGCTAGGTTCTCCGGCTGCAAGAGTCCAGATTTGACTCTGTATAGAAATCTGGAAAAAAAACAAGATGCTTGCGCCCTCTCTCATGGCCCTCTCCCAGTGTCATCTTCTCGGGACAAGGATGTTCATTGTGCGCCCAGCGATGACGCTCGGCTTCTATTCCCTGAACGTTATCAGAGCTACCCGCTGCTCGCACGCTGCCTCAGTCTCGCTACCGTCAGTTCGCCTCCTGTCAACAGCAAGATCCGTACTGCCATCGCATTGTTCAACGCCACTGTGGGAAGTCTGCATCTGCTAATGCCAGGTCGTGCCGCCAACTCATACAATTCAAAGTTAAATACGACGTGCTTGATAGGCACCTTTACACTGATGATAAGCAGTGGTGGATTCCCGTCCTACCATGTTTGCTTCGTGCGCAAGTACTTGAAGCTTTTCACGACGACGCCTCTGTTAACTCCTTGGAATTCTATGGAACATACTACCCCACTAGAAGCCGTTTCTTCTAGCCTGGCCTCTCCACATCGGTTGCCAAGTGTGCCCCTTCGTGGTTGCTCTATCATGGCACCAGCGGCCGACTTCACCTACTGCTGGCTTGTTGCAACCGATACCATGTTCCGACGAACCTTTTGGCATTGTTGGAATGTACCTAGTCAGACCTCTTCGCACAACGTCGGCAGGACATCACTCGATCGTCACAGTGGTCGCCCATCTCATGCGGTATGCAGAGATCGCTCCCTTGCGCTCTAGCTCTGCCTCAGACGTGGTCATCTTTTTCCTTTAAAAAATTTTCCAGCGTCATGGTGAGCCCTGCAATCTAGTTAGCGACTGCTGCAAGACTTTTAAATGCGAAGTATTTCTTAGCGACTTCCGCGACTTTGAGCGTGTCTATCTATCTATCTATCTATCTATCTATCTATCTATCTATATATCTATGTATGTATCTATCTATCTATCTATCTATCTATCTATCTATCTAATCTATCTATCTATCTATCTATCTATCTACCTATCTATCTATCTATCTATCTATCTATCTATCTATCTGTCTATCCACCTTTGACTCAAGCCCTCCTGGCGGTGTCGATAATGATATCGATACCAAACTTGGTATGGCTAAACATTACGGTAGGACGAACATAAGTGACAAGTCAAGACATGAAAATCATAGCATGTATGTCATGAATGCACATTGAAGTTTCACCACCGCCATGTCAAGAATGTAATGATTAAAATTTTATTGTTTTGCGGTCCTTGTGGTGTTTTCATTCACAAGACATATTTGAAAACTGGAATGGTATGACATGATTGCATGGCAAACATAAGCGAAAAAACATAACGGCAAAATCCTGACATGCAGTGAAAGCTGGGCAACTTGGTTATGATCCATAGTTAGTCAAGGTAAACAGCGCAGAAAACCAAGACAGAGAAAAAGAAGGACACAAGATGAGTGCTGACATTCAGCTGAGAATTTAATGAAGAAACATCAAGCATATACAATTACTCGCGCATGCTCTTGCAAGACGAGAAAACTAAGCAAGCTAAAAAGCTAAAAAAACACTACTGCGTAGACACCAGACATCTTGCCTTAACAACGTAAGTGTCGGCCAGTGAACCATCAATCGCTCTCCATGATAACTAAATATCATTTTTTAAATTATCGCCACTAACTTTGTTAAGGCAAGATGCCTCGTGCCTACACATAAGTGCTTTTTTTGGTTTTTTTGTGCGGTTTTGCGCAGTTTTCTCGCCTTGCAAGAGAGCGCAAATAATTGTATGTGTTTGATGTTTCTTCATTAAATTTCTTAGCCTCATGTTGTCAACGCTCATGTTGGTTGCTTTACTTTCTCTGTCTTCGTTTTTTGCGCTATTTACTTCAACCAGTCATGACGTGCATGTCATGTGAGTCATGACTACACGCCACGCTCATGTTGCGCTCGATGTCGTTCATTGAGCTTCACATATACCAAATTTGGTATTACGGGACCTTTGTGTATCACGAAGGTGTATGATTGTTGCAGACATAGTAATTATGAGATGCGTGTCATGTAGATACACTGCTTCATGCCATGCTTATTACGCACTCACGGCAGCTTCGCTAGCTTCACATGCACCGAATTTGGCATTACACGGCGCGAATGGACGGTGAAGATAAATAACACGTCAAAACAGGATAATCATTACACTCAGATTTGGGTGCACGTTAAAGAACCCCAGGTGGTCTAAATTTCCGGAGCCCTCCACTACGGCGTCTCTCATAATCATATAGTGGTTTTGGGACGTTAAACCCCACATATCAATCAATCAATAATCATTAAATGCGTGTCATGTAAGAACATGACTACATGCCACGCTCACGATGCACCCGCGGTCGCATTGCTAGCCTCACTTATACCAAATTTTGTATTACGGGATGTGAATGAATGACGGAGCTATATGACTGGTGCAAACATGTTATTTATGAGATGCGTATCATGTCAGACCATGAATACTTGTCATGATCATGATGCGCTCAGGGCTGTTTCGGTACTTTCATATATACCAAATTTGGTATCACGTGACGCGAACTGACGACAATGGTAAATCACACGCAAAAAACGTGATAATCATGATATGCGTGTCATGTAAAATATGATAAATGCTAAGCTCATAGCACGCTTGTGGTCGTTTTGATAGCTTCACATATACTGAATTCGGTAATGCGTGATGTGAACAGATTACGAAGGTAAATCATGCGTCCAAACATGGTAATCATGACCTGCGTTTTATGTTAGTGCATGGCAAGCTACCACGCTCATGATGCGCTCGCAGCCGTTTCACTAGCTACACATCTGCCCAATTTGGTATCACGTGATGTGAATAGACGAAGAAGGTAAATGAAACGTCAACACATGATGACCATCACATGGAAGACATGTACGGCATACTTTACGTCCTCCTTGTAACGTTATGCTGATTTCAAAGTGACATATAAACCTTCCTTATTCAGGCATCACTTATCATCGATTACTACTGTACGTGCGATATGCCAATGTTTTGTCGAGATGTGTTTAAGTGCTTAAAGCTCGTAGTACAGTTCAGAAAACAAAAAAAAGCATGCGAGCCTCAAACCAATGGCATCACAGCGCAATTCCACCGCCCACTGACTGACATGATATCGCTTTAGAGTGGACGCACTCACGACAACTGGGACACCATCTTGCCAAATCTGACGTTTCCTCGTAATGCTGCGGTCCAAGGCACTACCGGCTATTCACCATTTTACCTTGTTTATGGGCGTTCGGAATCATTCACGATCGACACTTTGTTCTTCACTACTCTGATGAGAGAATCTACTAAACCCGAGAAGTTTGTCTCCAGACTTGAAGAACGTCGGAACTTGCTCGGCTCATCACTGCAGCTAGTCAACACCATCGAAAACAATGGTACGACAGCTCCAGTCACGATGTCTCTTTCCATTCTGGCGACAAAGTGCTCTTTTGGACGCCGACTCATGTTCCCGAATTGTGCAAAAAGTTTCAGTCGCGATTACTTACGCCTTAGGACATTACCGAACTGATGTCTCCTGTAAACTATTGTGTCACATTCCGTTGTGGCTTCTTCCGACTGTCGTTGTCATTGTTCTGAATTGATTAACGTTTCACGTGTCAAGCCGTTTATTCCGCGTCTCTGCACAGTATAAGCTGTGTCGAAGTTAACCACTTCGGCGCACGGGGAAATTCGTCTGAGCAGTATTCGTACATCTCATCTTATCGCCTGTAGATAGATATCATTACCGCTTGGGTTTGAGTAGCGCAGTGAAGGCTCGTGTAGAAATAAAGATGTGGCTTGTTGCCTGAGCCTTGCCTCACAATATTATAATTACCCTCACTGGCAGTTTTCAATTATTCTACTGCATGCCCCAAGTTTTTAGATCCTTCTGTTCCACTGCCGAACACTGATGCACACGCGGGAAGTATTTTTTCTCTGTTTTCCAACGTAAGACAACAGAGACCACGCTTCAAGTGGACCAAGTCCACGTGTGAGGCGTGGTGCTTGGCCTGGACTACACCGTGGCTTGAGCGCATTGGAGGACGCTGCTGATCGTAGCAGGCGTGGCTAGGTGGTACCGCAAGACTGAGCAAGCCATACGTGGCTGCATGTCTTACAATATAGAGAAAGATGGGCCAGTGATCTGCCACAGGGAGTATTATTTGCCAGAGCACTGTTTCTTCCCGTATGATTATCTGGTGAATTTTACCTTTGTAAGTTCGCATCCACGTCAGACTTGTCATCGCCTTTATTTCCCTATTTAGTGAAAGCTCTTCGCTAGGGCCAACAGGGCAGTAGAAGCAGAAGCTTCCGAAATAAAGAAGCCTGATGCTGGGCATTACCGGACGCCTCGTTTTAGAAAATAAAGTTTCCCCTAAACACCTTTCTAAATTGATTATATTAAAGATGGCAGCAAAAAACAAAAATGTTATGATATCCACTATTTTATATTGTAGTCTTTAGTTGAGTTTAACCAAGACACCAAAGGAAAATCTAGTCTATAACAATATGTAAAAGATTTCGATCTTCTGGCAACGGATATTTCAAGAAATAAAACTACAAAATTCGGTTCTTGGAAACAACTTTGCTTGCACGTAGGACCTTCTGGTTTTTAACACTTTTCCCCAAACTGAACCTCAATGATTACTATTTGTTTAAATTCTTGCGCTAATTACTAGTTTATTTGAAAAAAAAATTCTGATCAAACGCAATTCCGCAAGAAACCTGCCAGGCATATCGTATATAACCCACGCAATACGAATATTGCGAATATGCGAGCCGTAAAATGTTCCTTCTGCTAATTAAATATAAGTACGGTGCCTTGTTTTTTTTTTGCGTGCGAAACAGGAAGACACAGCCGATTTGAGACTACATGGTACTTAATTGCGAAAGTAAACAGCGCAAACGCTAATGAGGTCTGTTTGTTTCTGTTGGGACGCTCCGTCCCCGTGTTGGTTTCGCTTTGCTCACACTCGTGCTACACAACCTGTAAACAGGCAGACTTGTGGGCAAATTTCTTCTGCTGAAGTTATAGGACTTCAACTACAATGAAGATGTTTATTCCTGGCCTGGAGTTAGCTGGTCTGTCGAAGCAAAAATCACGAAGCAGCCGCAAAGCTTCCAGCTATAAAAGAAATGTGTGAAGTGAAACAGACTTCGAGAATGTTCTTCCGGACAAGGTTTATTAACAGTATAGTTCAGATTACAGACACAACTTGTATTCTGTACAAATCAATTTTGTAAAAAATTAGAGCAGAAACAAAACGAAGTTGTGGTATGAATCCCTTTTACAAGTATTAGAAACAACGTTTTAAACTTGATTGTGGTGTGTGGGCATATCTGTGAAAAATCTAATTGTGAGCCGGACGAAACAATGTTTGCTCAGTAACAATTATGAATTAAAAATAGGTTCTTTCTAAAATACAAAAAAGTACTATTTCATACTAGGATATCTAAGACCCCGCTCGAGAGTCTCTTTAGTAACCATTTCAAACCAGTAACAAGGTTTTCAAGTCGGGGCCAAGTGCTGATGTTTTTATATGTTCTTCGTCTTCGTCGATGTCTTTTGTCTCATTTTCTTCAAGCACTCTGATAAAGATTATTTAAACGCAAGAAAATGTGAGACATGTGCATAGCTGAGAATTCACAGTAATAAAAGTGTCTCAAGGCATAGTGCGTATAGAAGTGTTGCTTCTTAAAACTCTATCAAGTAAAATGACATTTGCGAGGCCCCCTGGTGCGCAGAAGCGTTATGTGCTTAACTTCTTTCTGAAAAGTAAACGAGCGGGTGAGTTCGCCTACGTTCACGTGATTAGGAACAATCAAGTGTAGCGCTCTAAAGCACGGCATAGTAGCTCGAGACACGAGCTCTTCTATCACTGCGCCGATGTACGTAATGTAAGGGGCAACTAGCCTAAGGTCACGTCCACTGGTCAATTATCCTTCGCGTGAGCTAACGTAAGTGCCAGTAGTAGCAGAGATGGCTAAAGAGGTATTCGTCCGCGACTCCTGCTAGTGCACTTGATACAAGAAAAAAGGCTGAATTTGTGCACCACGCTAATTTTGCCCCTATGATTTCATTTTAAAACCTGGGCCAACATGCCGTTCCAGAATTTTCGATATTCACAGAAATCCATCGAAATGCAGTTTTACCAACTATTCATGCTGAACCACCCTTCTGTGTTTCCGTATGTAAGTGTGTTTTGTATTAAAGAGACGTGTACGCCTCAATCATTAATTAGGAAAAATAACAAAGCCGGGTGTCTCCAAAAGCCCACCGGCAATCGACGAATTCCGTTCCGCACCTCCAAACACGTCGGCGCATCAGCTCGTGCACGCGCGGCCAGCGTCAGCATCGCAGCGTCCTCTGTTACTTTCACTGGTCTTCGCGCGTTATGTCTATCACGTGGTACGCATCGCCGTCAAAAACTACATCGTCACGTTCGTCGCGTTACATTACGCTGGCACGCTACTTTTCTACGTCGTGCGTGTTCTACAGTCTCTAAGTGGACGAAATCTTCCATGGCACATGTGCGCGTGTGCTTGCAGATCTTCCTGATGTCGAACGGCCCAATCTTTGACACTTTGCGTCGCCGTCCCACTCTCGCATTGTCACTCGTTACACCACTACATGCTACGATTATTCAGACGTAGTAAAATGCAGGTTACTCTAAATTTGCAGCCGTTGTGTAGCCGGTAACATCCTGCGAGAGCAAAAAAAGAAGTTATAAGTCATATTTGTTGGGCGTCTAGGCCCAAGATGGTTTTCAACGCAAAAATTATACAGTCTAGCCAAGCGTCGGTGACCTTTCGATACTCAGGGTCGATTTTCACGGAGGCGGCATGGCGGGTGTCTTACGGTCAATCAAGAAGAAGAGGATCTTTGCTAAACAATTTGCCAAATTACCACGTATAACACATGGTTGAAACTTACCATGATCTATTTCTTAGTAGCGAAAAGCCCATTCATGCTCAAAACTTACTGCCATGTCGGCCTTCAGATGGGGGTGGGGGGTACATCATGCTGGGGAACACATAACACTAGCACGTGGGCCGCATAATGCCCTCGGGCCACCGATTGCTGACCCCTGGTTTAGACAACTTGTGCGAAATACCGCAAGATTTACACAGTTATACTGTGGACATCTTCACGTCATTTACTATGGTAAACGCCCAGCACGTCCCTCAATCTACCACTGCATGCGCAGAGGGCTTCTCTGTAGGCTGCCACAGTGCGCCTCGTCTGTAGGGCTGTTCATCAAATTTGATCATTGATACTTGACGCTCTCTTCATCAATGCACGTCTAACTCCATGACAACTGTATTCAAACAGTGTGTCTCCGTGTTTCACGAGTATTTATCATGCTTTCCCGTCAGTGAAGTAACTGTTGAACATAAACCCTAGGCGCATTCCGTACTTTCAACGTTTTCGGGAATAGTGAACAAGAAAAATTGCGGATTCCCCTTCATAAACTTTCCGACTCTAGGAGAAGTTCGCATGTATATTTACTGACACGTTGCGAAAAAACCAAGCAAAGTGCACCTGTAAACAATCACGCTAGTTTTTTTTTTGCTGCTATATCCGGATGTCCCTTCGAATTGAGGCAGCTTGGGCTAGTTGGTATGGTATGACGATAGTTATAGCGCGAAAAC
This sequence comes from Rhipicephalus annulatus, assembly GCA_013436015.1. Classification (NCBI taxonomy): domain Eukaryota; kingdom Metazoa; phylum Arthropoda; class Arachnida; order Ixodida; family Ixodidae; genus Rhipicephalus; species Rhipicephalus annulatus. The sequence goes on from WOVY01006721.1 coordinate 46,984, forward strand.
AGAACGACGACACAGTGTCCTTCGTGTCCTTCTTGTCTCTGCGTCGTCGTTTTGTTCTTGTGCTATAACTATCGTCATCCGGATGTCGTTGATATTTGCCTGATATATTGTTTGCATAACTTTTCAAAGCTTCCTATTAAGATTACTTAATTGCTTATATTGCGGCCAGATGGCCCACTCAAAGCGGGAGAGCAGAACATTGTGATTGATAAGGCACAACAACAGCAACGTGTGCAGTTGTGAGCCATCGTTTACCTGCTTTATTAAACCAGATGCGCTAGCTTTTATACACCCCTCATCGTACAGTGTGTGTACGTCTAAACGGAACGTCACTTTTTAACACCAGAGTGGCATTGCACTCTCTGGCTATATTCTTATTTCCTTTCCTCTTATGGCAAGATAGTGCACAATAAACACGCAATGCCCTTTATGAAGACAAGTCTGACTTTCGTGTTCTACCTATTCCTAACACAGAGGGACCAGCCATGTTTTTTTATTTATAACGAGTGCTCAGCCTGAGCGCGTACTGTCCCACAAATCTGAGTAGTAACGGCACTGTCTTTAAAGTAAGTGTGCGAGTGAAAGTTGTGGTGATATGACTAGAGCTGTATAGACGTGAATTATTACTTAGCCCTAATTTTTCGCGTTTCAACGACGCGTATAGTGTAAATAAAAATATATGCGCCATGGGTCGTATCAATTCCAAAATACGCCAGTTTTATTACGGTGTTCGAATCGAGCATCCGATCTGATGAGCACACTGATAACATCCCAGAAGGCACACATATTGAGAAAACGTGATCTGTACTGAATGGTAAGACACGCGATAGCTTTATCCAGTCCAGCACGGTAATTACAGAAGTGTGGTTCGTTGGGCACTTGGTTGAAAATTTGTAAATGAACAAAGAAACAGTGCAAGAAGAGACGTACGAGTAAAAGAAACACACAGGAGGAGTCATCTGTTGTGTGTCCCTTCGCTTGTGCCACGCTTCTTCTCGCGATGGTTTTCCTATTTACAAACGTTCATTATATACGTCCACAAGGACACGTGTCCGTAGTGAGAGAACCTATCACACACCCCTCACCTTGTCGCGCACGTCATGTGATAGGGGCGACCTGAGCGGTCGCTTCATGGGCTGTTCGGGGTCCTGGCGCACCGCTTCCATCGTCGACGAGCTGGCCCTGCGCACAGGCTCATGCGGCGGCTTCCTCTGCTGGCCTCCGACGGAGGCCGGCGGAGGCGCCGGTGGGACCCGGTCGTCCTCGTCCTCGGTGCCCGAGGGCTCGGAGGGCACAGCAGCGGAGGCGACGGCTGAACTTTCGGCACCCTTAGCCGCAGCCGGGGCCTGCCTGGAGCCGACCCTGGGCAGCGAGCCGCTCCTGTTGGAAGCCGCCGACCGCTGCGAGGCCTGCGACCTGACCCGAGGAGCCACTTGCGCGGCGGGAACAGCCTGCGAGTGCAAAAACAATTCATTTGAGATTCGCCCGCCTCTGTTATAGAAGGTGAGAAGTAACGCACAATTATGATTGTCATCATCATCAGTCTGTTCTAGTGCGATGCAGTACGGCGGGCTATCCCAATGATCTTCAGTTTGGTGTATCCTGAGCGATATGATTCCATATTTTTCTTCAAACTACCTAATTTTGTCATTGCATATGGTCCTCTTCCTGCCATTAGTGGATTTCCCTTCCCTCCGCAACCATTCTGTTGCTATAACTGTCCTGTGGTTGCATGACATACGCATTACGTGGCCAGGCCAGGTTGGGGCAGCTTGGGCTAGTTGGTATGGCATGACGATAGGTATAGCGCGAGAACAAAATGATGACACAGAGACAAAAAGGACACGAAGGACACAAGCGGTCCTGTCCACTGCATGGAATTCGATTTTGCAGAGAGGTGAGCTGAATCATCTGAACGAAGAGCACTCAGGAGCCCAATTTGCGTTTTAAATTACATGCAGCCTTATAGACGGTGCCGCAGGCAAGCAGATTTAAAAAGACATCCTTCCAACATAGTCAGATGAAATGTTACTCCACAATTTGCCTAATGAGCAATTAAAAGAACAATATAACGTGTATGCGATTTTTTTCAGTATTGTGATATAGACGAGACCCATTCACATTGTGGATAACAGGAACACCCTAAAGAGACAATCTGTTGCCTTTAAAAGTTATCTGTATTTATTTGCAAAATACTGCCACAGCAAATTAATTCATAAATTTCCTAATGTAGTTGAGAACTTCCACGTTACATCGCTCCCAGAATCTACCAATGTTAATGCGTGGATCCTCTACAGCATTTGCAGGTGCCAACAAATTGATTCAAAGAGCTGCAGAGGTAGTTACTCATCGTTGTGGCGTGCCATTAAAAAGAGTAGTGCCACGGTCCGCGCATGCGCGATATCCCTAACCAGCTCGCCTCGCTCTCCAACGCATATAGATAAGGGTTGCTGAACACTACAATTATTGAGTTTCGTACCTTTAACGTTCACGGGTTCACTGTGTGGATGCCGTTGCCAAAGCGCTATGTGCGCGCGTCTGCAAGCGGTGGAGAAATCGCACGCTGCATGCAAGCTAATCTATCCCGACGCCTTTGAAAACTATATTAATAACTGCTTCAATAACCGTAGCATATTACCTTCTGATGACGCGTCTTCGACAACACTCTCTGTCGCAAAAAAATTAAAGCAGCATAGTGAACTTTTAGAGCTCAATAAAGCATTCGGAATTTCTTTAACAACTTGATCATAAAGAGTCATCGAGGAGTCCTAAAACACCTTCATGTTAACAAGTTTTATTAAGACCAAACATGCGCTTAGGATGACACATTTATTAAAGCGTACTGAAGTATGTATGTTACTAATAATTGAACAAAATTAGTAATAAGCAAAAGTAACAAATAATTTCAAACAGTAATAGCTAGGGTTTACTAGAAACTACCTAAGATGAAAATTCCACAATAAGCCTGGTCATAACAAAGTAAGAATTTAAGGAGCTTACTGACATTTAGTGGCGAAGGGTTAATAAAAGCTCAATACTGAGTTGAACACTCGCCACAAGCATAACGCTTGCGTTTAGTTGTGCCGCTGCATAGAGCGCGAGCACGCTGTAGCCTACAAATCATATTTTATCTTTTATACTTCTTTCACGCTAAATAAACGCTTATATGCATTCGCTCTACGGAGCGGGAATCGCTTGCTAGGGGTGCCACGCACGCGCAGATCACGGCTATATTTTTCCGTAAGTGTGCTTCGCCGATCATCGGCCACCGGTCTAGTGCTCCGAATTTTTCAGTGTGAACTGAACAAGACGCTTTCTTTACCTTCTCTGAAAAAATATGCTGAAAAAGCTATTCCCCCATCTTTCCCAGTTTCTTTTTGAAAACGATAGCACAATTAAACTACGACTCCATGCACACACTTAAGTGAAGGGTGGTGTTGCACCGATCACTCCGTGTTTGTTGTCATATAATCACGCAGATGTTGCAAGTTCGCCTTTGCTAGGAATCGCAGAAAGCACTGCCGAAATGGTGCTGGAAAGTGGCCACCTCTATGTGGTTGCAGTTAACACCCACAGACTATTATGGGCCGTTACATGATGGTGTGTCAAAGCGAATTTGTATACACAGCATCGACGTCTACCTGCACAGGCATTCGCAACCACAAAACTCATTGTGACTTGACTTCAGAGTCCCCAAATTTTATGAATACTCAAACCTGCATTCATTGTGCCATATTCCTCGTTTATATTGTACTATATACGTTGTTTATTTTTCAAAAATTTAATCAGATGATATTGATTGTTACCTATTAACAAAATCAATCTTTTACTTACTAAAAAAACAAGAAATATAACGGGTACAAGCATTCGCTAAATAATAAAAATTATTACTGAAAGCTGGTCATGCCTGACGCCTTTTTAGGGACGAATATTTGAGCTGTTCTAGGTATCAAATCGCCTAGTCAAATTTGGTATCTCCAAAAGTATACCCATGTTGCGTTTCGCCTAGTCAGGCAACATTCAGCAGATCAAATTACACCACCTCCCACAAAAGGGAACCACAAGTAGCATGCGAAGAAGCGCAGGGGTTAATTTAACTTCCGTTCATCACGGGCACCTCACCCGATGTTAGCGCATCCTTGTAAGTGGATGCGCTAACACATCTTGAATTCATTATGATTTCCCTTGCTGTTACTCGTGCTGAACGCTTATTGGAGCACGTCAAGTGGCAGCACGTGCGTTTATCACGCGTCTGCAGATGATCATTCCCCGACGTCATGAAGTGATGGCTGAGTGAGTGTAAGGGCGAGAAGCCTCTGCCTCTCACACAACCACTTACGCAAGTTTGAACCAAGGAGGATTAAAAGCAATTTTTCTTTATTCCTCCTTGGTCCGAACGTTCTATTATGTGCCAGCGCGTTATGCCTGAGATACAACGCATTCGTTATTTAGGTTTGAGTTTGAACTTTATTGAGACAGTCATTGTATAGGTTAGGGGCTAAAGGGAGATAAGATCACCTGAGAAAAGCCCCCCTATGCCTACATTGCTCAGGGGTGGAACACCGCGGAACATGTGCAAATACAAATAAAAAGAAAGAAGGTCGAGATACAAGCTTACAGACAACCAAACACAATAAGTAAAGTAGATACATTGAGCACACACTAATAATAATGCGTGTAATAAAAATGTTTATATGAGCCCCGATTATCAATACTACAAAACAGTATAAAACAAATAAGAGGAAAAATTAATAAAAGCTGCAACCGCACAATCTAAATGAAAGATTAGAAGCTGAACAAAAAGTAATTCAACATTTTTCACGGATGTGGTATGTCAAATAGTTGTCTTGAATAATTTTGGCGATTTGTTGGTTTCATTTACGCAATCTGGCAATAAGTAGGTGACAATTTGAGCACCATATTTAATTCGAAACATAGGCGTTAAAGCCGTTTGTGTTTTACGTGATACTGTAATTGGGCATATGATGAAGATGGGGGCAAGATTTAGGTGTATTAAATTTGATTGTTTATATCTATGGCGAGATTGAGTGGGAATAACTGCTCAATACTTAGTTTATTAACGCCACAGCGTTAAAGAGCTCGTTTCGGAGAAATTCCGGTGTCAGTGTCGGTTTCATTGGTTGTGCGTGAAAAATCATCAGTTATGCGTGACCGAAAAACGGAGAAATTTTTCGTGACTGAAAAACAGAGAAATATGCCAATAAAATAAAAAGTAGAGAAATTCTGTGTCTCAAAGTGGAAATTGGTTCCGTGTTCTTTCGTGCCAAGCGGCTCTTCCACCACACAGCCACGCCTTTACTTATGAATACAGTTAAAATAACTTACTCTGCTTGGAAGTGCAATGAAAATAACTTTCATGCTTTACACAGTCGTCCTGTATATATGATTCGAAATACAACATAAAATACTGTTGTAGTAATACGTGGCACAACTGTACATGGTCATAGGGCGTCCGAACATGAGAACATCATAAGGACTTCAGAGCTCAAAGACCAATAAAAATAACACACCCGCTGCTGCACCCTTAAGGCAACGCAGTGGGTGCATTGCAAGTTCGAAAATATTTCATACTCTAAGTCTTTGAAGTACGCACTAGGACTAGAATATCGCTATTGTGTTCGACTCCTAGTGCTTAAGGTTCCCCTAATTTTTAACCTTGAAAAAGCATGGCGCTCTGTGGTCATTTCGCTCAAGATTTGCGATAAAACTAACAGGTATTTTTTGTAAAATAATTATCTAACGAATTTTGTTTGAGTAGTGGTACCGAAGATTAGCAGACTGATGCAATTGAAAGTGAATAAGGGCATATTATAACTTTAATTTAAACCATTTAGGCACCAAGGAGCTGATATTACACCGCATTAGGAATAACCTGCACAAATCTGCATGGATCTTGTTTACGCGAAGTGTCTATAGGTCATATTTTTTTTAACCACAACACCTGTATATTTATAACTAGGAATCCGTCCAATAGCGCAGTATCGAAGTCTCATACAGGCATCATTGTCATGAGATTTGTTACTCCTTTTCAAAATAGTACATTTAATTTTTAAAATAGGTTGTACTCGATTCATATGCAACCAGTGTGATAGTTCGATTACTCATCTATTAGACACAGTTCAATGTTGAGGTAGATGTTTGTCTGAAAAAAAAGTACTCGTGTCTTCTGCATAGAGAAATATGCTGGCAGTTCTTCGTATGTCCGCAATACCGTTTATGTAAAGAATAAATAATAATGATCCGATAATGGAACCTTGGGAAGTGCAATATTTTTCCCGCTGAGATTGAGAACAGTGGCCAATTACATCTGCGAACTGTCCTCTATAGAATAAGCAACTGTGTATTAAATTGAGTACGATGCTTTTATTATCGTAGTAAGGAAGCTTTTGAAACAAAATGAAAGGCTTTATTGAATCGAACACCTCTGTCGAAATCTAAAAGTAATGCAACATTATATTGCTTGTTATCTATATTACTCAGTAATAATGCCTTAATATCCGAGAGTGACATTTCGGTTGATTTCGTTTCACAGAAACCAAATTGTTGCCTTGCAAGCATTGGATGATCATGAAGAAACTTCGTTTCTTCTGATTGTATAGAAAATTCTAAAGCTCCGGAAAATAAAGAGGCACAAAATTAAGCCGGTAGTTATTGAAGTCATCGTGATAGCCACCTTTGCGGATGTCTGCCACCTTAGCAATCTTAATGGCACCAGGAAAGAAAAAGAACCAGAGGCGAAAGCTTAATTGCAGATATGCTGCAGTGGGCCACACAGGAATTTGGCGACATGTTCATTTTGTTTCAACCTTGATGTCATCATAACAGGCAGTACTATTTTTATTTATTGATTTCAAGTACGTATTAATTCTAATTGACTACAAAGGTGAAAACAATAGAGTTCACAGAGGAAGAACAAATGAATTTTCGGTAGTCATTTGCTGCATGTTTTGTCTGAGCTGCTGCACCTGAATTTAAGAAACGTATAATAAATTTGTCTGCTGGGCTATCCTCTCTAATTTCAACACCGTCAATCGCTAGGACTGACGGGAGGCACCCTTATCTTCCTTCTATGAAAGAACGTAGCTCGTTCCAAGCCTCTCTAGGATCGCAAGGAACCTCTGCGAATCGTGCCTGATAACACTGAATGCGGGCTTTCTTCAAATCAGAGTTTAGTTTGTTGCGGGCTTTCTACATTCATCTAATCTGGATATGTCCCTTATTCTAACGAAGACATGGTGTAGTTTATCCTATTTTCTCATTATGTTGTACAGGTCTATGTCAATGTATGGTTTTTGAGACTTCCCGTACTTTTTATAGTATGGTATTGAAAAAGTCGCATCATAACAGCTTTTGACATGTTGCAGGGATAGATCATACGATGTTTTAGGGCTGCGCTAACTGTAACCAATATTCCCATCGATCATTTTGTGGCGACCACTGCGCACAAACCTGCACAGACTGTCTCGTCACTGGGCCCCGCCGCGGTGGTCTAGTGGCTAAGGTACTCGGCTGCTGACCCGCAGGGCGCGGGTTCGAATCCCGGCTGCGGCGGCTGCATTTCCGATTGAGGCGGAAATGTTGTAGGCCCATGTGCTCAGATTTAGGTGCACGTTAAGGAACCCCAGGTGGTCTAAATTTCCGGAGCCCTCCACTACGGCGTCTCTCATAATCATATAGTGGTTTTGGGACGTTAAACCCCACATATCAATCAATCAATGTCTCGTCACTGGTTAGCCTGGCGTGACACGGCCACAAGCTACAACACGCTTCCGATAACAGACCCCACCACCGCAGAATTACCGGAGGCTTACGTCACCACTGGGGGCTATAAAACCCTAGCGGCCAAACTCGGTCCCATCTATTGCTTTTCTAACCATTCGAGCACAGCTTCAGCACGCTCGCCCCTATGCTGCTATCATGGTAATAAAGAGTGCTTGTGTTTTATGTGGAGTGAATACTTCTATCGACACGGCGTTTGACACGTTCAATATCAGCCAAAAAGTTTACAATGCATTTACAATAAAAGAGAGATGTGTATGAGGATCATTTCACTTTCACTTTCACTTTCACTTTATTTCCTTAAAGACCCCACAGGGGGGGGGGGGTGTTACATAAGGGGTGGGTTGTACAACAAAGATACAAAAGCCACAGGTTAACATTGCAGATGCATTGACACACTTTGAATAAAACGTGATGGACAGGTAATTGAAACAACATTGTGGGGAAGGTCATTCCATTCTTTGGCGGCGCGGCAGAGAAATGATGCAGAAAATGTTGAGGTGCCAGATCGGGGTCGGAAGACTTGAAGTGGATGGCCAGTGCGGGGAGAAATGCGTGCGGCGGGAGCGATGTAAGGTGGTTGGTGGAGTGAGCTGTGATACAACTTGTGGTACAGTGACAACGTAGCAATTCTGCGGCGAAGGGAAAGACTTAATAGACCGGATTCATTTTTAAGGGATGAAACACTGACATCGTAAGAATAAGAAGAATGAATGAAGCAAGCGGCACGATTTTTGACTGCTTCGATAGCGTTGATCAGATAAACTTGGTGAGGGCTCCAGATGGGTGATGCGTATTCTAGTTTGGACCGGATTAGCGACTGATAGGCCACAAGACGAACGTGATACGGTGAGTGACGTAGGTGACGTTTTAGAAATCCTAATGATCGGTTGGCTGATGAAATCATGTTAGTGATATGCGTTCGCCAGGAAAGATCAGGGGTTAATGTTACACGAAGATAATTATAGGATACGGCTGTTTCTATTGGGATGTTAGCAATTTCATAGGAAAATTGGAGTGGGTTTTTGCGGCGGTGGAAGGAAACTAATTTGCATTTGTTAGAATTAGGGTCATAAGCCAATAATCACACCAGTTTAATACTTCGTATTAAACTGGTGTGACCATTGTACTCATTGTGTGACCATTGGTGGATCATTCTAATCGCTTTTGTTTTTTTTAGCTGCAGGAAAAAACCTAACAATAACAAGTGATTACTCCAACCATCTTTACCACACCAGCACTGCCCCGCCATGGTGGTCTAGTTGATAAGATATTTGGCTGCTGACCCGCAGGTCGCGAGATCGAATCCCGGCTGCGGTGACTGTATTTCCGATGGAGGCGGAAATGTTGTAGGCCCATGTGCTCAGATTTGTGTGCACGTTAAAAACCTTAGGTGGTCAAAATTTTAAGAGCCCTCCACTACGGTTTCTCTCATAACCAAGTAGTGGTTTCGGGACATTAAACCCCACATATCAATCAATCAGCGCACCAGGACTGACGTGGCTACTATCCCTATTTATACTTATGTATAGCAGAGCATCATTTTTGTTGTTATCCTACTTGGCAAACTTATTAGGTTTTTACAGAAATATGATTCAATTACATATAATAGTTGTCTACTTTGAGGAGTAAAATGTGACAAATCGATGCTGAATTTACCAACAAACGCAGTAATAAAATTTCACCTGGACGCATATTCAAACATCGAATTTATAAAAAACGCTGATGGGGTCGATATACTCTGACACTCAGGGACATCACAAAAGTAAGCGAGTGAAGTCATAATGTGTGCTGACGCAAGAAAATTTGTGAAGCACAGCATATGAATCATCTTTTTGTATATATAACGACACACCATTACCCCTTTCAGTTTGGTCTATTCAAGCTTTCATACTTGTGCCCTTCAATAAACACAGCATCCTACGTGCCGGATCAATAAGTCTCAGTTAAGGGCGAATAATCGAACGTTTATTCTAAAGAATTAAACAGTACATCAGTTTGCTTGTTTCTCGTACTAGTTATGTTTAAACTAAAGACCGAAATTCTGTCCAATTTCTTAAAAGAAGAGTCGTCCACAAAAAAGTTCAAAGTTTTTGTGTCATGATATATGACTTCTTGGAAGATAGTCATTGTAGAAGAAAACTGGCAGTGTAAATAAAGTAAGTGATAGACGAAACAACAGATGATTGCTGGAAGACTATATGGGGAAAAAGCCACAGCGTCTTACCCAGCCTCTTACAAAGGCTGAAACGCCAGATGATTGCTGAGAGACTATAAAGGGAAGAAGCCACAGCGTCTTACCCAGCTTCTTACACAGGCTGAAACGCTCTAGCGCATGAGCACGTTCTGGCAGTGCTTGCCGGCTCTTGCGCCCGTGCAGTAATTCTGATGACGTTTACACCAGAGTTCTCTCGGCTATAAGCTGCTTCGCATATAAAAATAAGGGCTGTTGATACAGCCCGGATGTGTACACCACGAATTCAACGAATACACATTCCAAAACGAGACTACGAAGCGCTATGAGGACGTCGCAGCAGAACGAGTAGTTTCTGCCATGCTTCTGATTACCCACCTCCAAGAGCGGTGCGTTAAAAGGCTCTTAACAAAGGCGTCGCAACAAGTACTAAACTGCGCCGCCACTTTTTTTACTTGAAGCGGCTTTGTGAGATGGCCTTCAGTATAGAACAAGCCAAGATAATCGAAGCGAAGCATGGAAACGAAAAAAAAACTCATTAGAACCCGGGAAAAAAATGGTCAATCGATATATGTCTTAGATGTTCGAGTTGAGACTTGTTAAGATTGATTACGGCGCCAGCGTTAATAAGATTTCCGGCAGTAATGGTTGGACCGGAGGGCTACAGACAGTGGCTATACCACCGCAACGACCATGTCGTTAGCCGTTCACAAACGGGCCTTTCTTTATAGACACCATCACGCAAGCGCACGAAATTGCTAATTTACGAAGTCGATGACTTTCTCTGGGGATAATTTGTGTAGTGGCTTCCGCCTGTGGTGATTGCAACTGCAGAATGCGAATGCAACGCACAATACGTGCATACGTCAACGCTTAGAATAAATCTGTGCAATACCTCGAGTCTGGAAAGCCGACAGGCTGGCTCCTAGACCATAATTAGCATTTCTGCAGACTGAAATGCTAAACAAAGAAAATTGAAGCCAGAAAGCAATACTTCACTTCCCTTGCAATGGCTATTAGCGTAACACTAGCGTTTGGTTAGCCTGTGAACCAACCGATGGGCCAATGAATAAACTGTCAAGCGCGAGCTGTACCACGGGCGATTTCGAGAGCCATTGAGTCAATACTGCAACAAATTAACGAACCGCCCCCACTTGCGTCGAAACGTCGATTGCTATTGCGTGACAGAAACGAAAACAGAATGAAGGTACAAACGTTGAGAAGCGATGAAAACGTGGACACAGCTTCACTGCTCAGCAGCTTAAAAAGCTAACATCCATTCATAGTTACTTCTAAGCAGTTTATTGAAATTTGTTACCGAAAATACCAGATGCATGAGTACCTTAAGGCGTATTTTTATTATTTTTTTGTGAAAATGTGGAAGGGAGATAAATGATTTCGACAGATTTCGCGCAACTTACGAATCAACGTGATGAAAAGCATGTCGAAAAATGAAGCTCTTTTATAATTAGTTAGGCCCGATGAAGCTAAGAATATGTACCCACTTTGTACGCACAGACATGTAATCAACACTCGCATATGTATTATTTAACTAATATTTTGCACTTGCATAACGATGCCAACAGCAACATGAGTGTTCGCAACAGCACAAGCGCTAAGCTTATATGTCGCGTCTGTACTCACGAGAATAGTACTCTTGAACGTAGCTACATAACCCCACAATATTGAATTAACTACAATTGACGTTAAGTCAACGAGATAGCCTATTATAAAACAACGCATAGGTAATCGTTATAAAATTGGATAATCAGCACTGAAACAACAATTGATGTTTCACAAACATGACGCCTGAAGAGTGTCTTTTTCATAAAAAGTATCAAGACCCGGTGTGGCTCTGTGGTAGAATACTCGATTGCCACGCAGAAGGCTCGGGTCTGATTCCTACTGCGGCCCTTATATCTATTCTACAGCAAAATATGTTATGACATCAGAACACAGGTCAAGTGCCATGCCCTGGCTGTCTGCCGCCGCCACTGGTATCCGTAACCAGTATCGCAAAAATGAGAAAAACACTCTGTAAACAAAGGGCAATTAAGACACAATGGAATAGCACCTGGGTCCGCTGCGTGTCAGTACTGTATTCTACTACTGAGCCACGCTGATGTTTAGAGCTTGTTGGCAAATTTGCCTTATGCAGGCTTGATGACGAGAAATGAATCACTTTAATATAAGAAACAGAGCGTTTTTGAACTGCGAAGGAATAACCAGGTATTACACAATGCGGATTGATTAACGAGTGAGTCGTCGAATGATGCAATCCATTACAAAAGCCTGCTCATCACCTAATAACTGTGGCGCATACCCACTTCAAGCATCATTCTTCATCAAGGTTTCATCCTCTGCATAAAAAAAATCGCACATAACTAAGAGCAAGTGTGCAGCGGATACCATGGTTCTCTGAAGAATAAAAATGATAGCACCGGGAATGCCAGCCCACTACAAAAAATATGGTAATTTATGGCGCAGTGGGTACCCAGCAAGAAGGTTTGTAGCAGTTGCCCAAAGAGTGTTTAGAAAGGAATTTGAAACGCCGCACTTCCAGCTCTCACTGTGACAGTGCAGCAGCCAGGTGGGTTTTTTTATTGCGATAGCAATTATATAGACACCCTCACCTGGATTTCACCACCGGTGTCGGCATCGACGTCGACGCCATGCACAGTATATATGTACGTATCGGTATATACCTTAACTCGAGAAAGAAAGAAATCTAGAAATAAGACTACACTGCGCGGAATCGAACATGGGACCTCCACGTCGTGAATGCGAGGCGTTAACTATACTAAGCCACCGTGGGGTACCTCCTTGGACGTACAAACGGCAAGCTATTTATATCTCCCGCCTACCGCTGTTGGCGGGTGTATCGGGGAAGGGGGAACTATCGTTTTTTCAGCAATATCAGCAAGATGGCCCAGTGAGCACGTGGCAGCTCTCATGTCTCACGCGTACTTTGGCCTGCGTAGATAATATAGGGGTTTACGCTTGATCGCGCTCTCTTATCTTGCAGTGGGGAGAATCTTACGTCGTACGTATCCTGTTGTAGTTACCGGGCTCACAAAGGTCCCTGCAATCGTCGCACATCCTTTGATTGCGAAAAGGGCGCACTTTTAAGACAGGGCAAAGTAACAACTGAGACGCTTATGCGCGTTCATTCGTACCTGTGAGTACGTTTTGGGCGTCATTTGTGCGTGAAAAACGCGGGGAACGTTTCGATCTGTTTACCATTATGCGCGTTACCTTCCAATTTGTTACGATCGCATTCATTTGATCGTCTTTGTAGCAAAGCTGTGACGTTTTCATTTGTTGCATCACTGCTGCCGATGTTAACGTCTTTCTTAGTGCTTTCGCGTTAAAATTTTCAACGTCCTTGCGACTCCTGGGTAGAAAAAAAAACTCCCTGTGGTGCATACTCACATACCCGTGGCACATATCAACTCCAGTGTCTGCGGGTTTGTGCCTCACGTGTCTGTCGGAAGAGTTTGAGGACGTACGCGACAGGATTATAACATTCTCAACTTTATGAGCAGTGAGTCGTATTCTTCAGACTATCTTACCAGCCAACATAATTTTGGTTCATCCCAAGTGAAGAGAGTGATCACAAGAGCATCGAGAACCATACGTGGATAGACAGATAGATAGATCGATAGAGAGGGATAGATAAATAGATAGATAGATAGATAGATAGATAGATAGATAGATAGATAGATAGATAGATAGATAGATAGATAGATAGATAGATAGATAGATAGATAGATAGATAGATAGATAGATAGATAGATAGATAGATAGATAGATAGATGTTGCCTGCAGTAGGCAAAAAAATGTGTTGCAATTTGGATTTACAACTCCATACAATTTTAGCGAGAAACACCTGAACCACTCAACACCGGTTTGCAAACTTTCGTGTAGCAGTACGACAACTCTGTCGAGTCGATAGAGCTGCGGTGCTTCGAATTCCGTCGACTAGATCGCCTTTCAAAAGTTCCCGTGGTACACATGTACTATTCTGGATGCAGTGCTCTGACAGACAGTTCTCAGGCGCTTCTACTCAAAACCGCTTCCTGCCATGTCATTGAGGAATTGCGGACAGATATTTTGTCGTCGTCTTTGATATTGTTCGGATTAATGGTTGATTTAATTCTACAGTGCGTTGGTTTATAAGAGCGTTTCACATATCGATTCACTAATGATATAGCCTTGATGAGTAACTCCAGGTATGAAATAGCTCATCATTGCAGAACTTGACACGAAACGCAGAAGAGTAGATAAAGAAACTAATATACATAAAACTAATATGCAGCAGTCTCGGCACAAAACAAGACTTCGCGATAGGTGTAGAGACAATAAAGTTTGTAAAAAAATATGTCTATTTGGGTCATGTGGTAACCACGGAGCCACACCATCAGAGTGAAATAACTAGAAGAATATGTATCAGGGGGATCGTATTCGCCAAGCGCTCTGAAATATTGAACAATAATTTGCCACTAACCCTAACGAGAGAGGTATATACAAGCTGCATCTTGCCAGTACTTAGCCACGGAGCAGAAAACAAACACCGTTCAGGTTAAGTGGAGGATGACGCAACAAGCGATGGAAAGGAAAGTGATAGGTGTAATGGTAAAAACAAGAAGAAAGCACAGTGGGTCACAGAACAAACCGGATTGAAGGATATCATTGTTGAAATCAAGAAGAAGCAATGAACATCGGCCGGGCACGTAGCACGCAGACAAGATAACCACTGGTCCTGAAGGGTAAGTGCCCAAATTTCTAGAGAAGGCGAACGCACAAAGGGGAGACAGAAAGTTAGGTAACCCGATGAGAATAAGAAATGCGCAGGTATACCTTGGCAACGGAAAGCACAAGGTCGGGTTGATTGGCGGATCATGGGAGATGATTTTGCCCTGCAGCAGGCGTAGACAGGCTGATGATGATGATTATGCTATAAGCGGGATCTTTTGTCGTCTGTAACGTAAGAAAAATGCTGTGATGGGCTCATATTTACTGGTATCATTTAGGAGCCGTCAATGGTTTTACTGTATGGTGAGGGAATAAAAAAATGAGCAGCTATGAATTTTTCGTATGTGATGACAAGCTTTCAGGTTCTGTTTACTGTGAAGGTGTATATAAGTAGTCGATTCGTAACTCGGCATTTTGCTGTTCTTCTCAACATTACATGACCAGTGCAAAAACTTTACCAAGCTTGGGACACACACAGTGCACCAACCTCATTGCCCTCCACTAGTGCACAACAAACTAGAAAACAAGCAATAAAATTATTCAGTGAAGGCCATTTAGCCCTAGCAAGATTTAATGAGTATCCGAAAACACCACTGATTTATTTTCTAATGTGTTCATATCCCATTGTCGAAACCACTTGCTAATGTAGCAAGTGCTACATTAAAAATGTAGTGCTGAGTTTCTATAAAAACTGTGAGTAAAAAGCTAGCTTTTTCTGAAGTTTGGACACTGAATCAACGACATATTTTATTTCTTGTATCAAATTTTTTTACTATGTCCTTCCAATCACTGTATAAGTTTTTTTTCGTGTGACACAGGTTAATAAGGTACGTTCTATTACCCCTCTTCCTAACTCTTCCCAATCTAGGGTCCTGAAAACCGCCTACACACGTGGTAATGAGCATTAGAGCTATGGTGTCTCCCTGCCTCACTCCCTTCTTTATCGGGACTATTTTGCTTCCTTTATAGAAAACAATGATGTCTGTTGATCCAATGTACATTTCTTTCAGTATCTTTATGAAAGGTTCTTCGATTCTTTGATTTGTAGTGCCTGAATTACTGCTGATGTCTCGAATGAGTCAAACGCCTTCTTGTAATCTAAGAAGGCTATGCATAGGGGTTGGTTGAAATCCGCGCATTTCTCCAATAGCTGATTGATAGTATGAATATTGTCTATTGTGGAGTCGCCTGTACGAAATCATGTTTCGTCCTTAAGATGAATGAAGTCTAATGTCGCCCGAATACCATTAGCTATTTAAATAGCTTGTAGAGAACAGACAGTAAGCTTATCGACCTGCATTTTTTGAAGTCCTTGACGTCTCCTTTTTTATTGACCAAAATGATTTTGACGTTCTCCCAGGATTCTAGTAGCCTTCACGTCAAGAGACAGTTCGTATATAAGGCGGCTGGTTTTTCAAACACAATTTCTACGCCATCGTTCAGGTCTGCTGCTATCACATCCTCACCAGTGGCTTTGCTTCATTGCATTACTTCCACAGCTATCCACTTGGCTCTGGCCTGGTCATTAATGCAAAGGTAGGGAAGAAGCAGGCTGGAGACCAGGCACTAGGAGAGTAGGGCATCGGTACTAGAAACGCCAGAGAAGAGCTACTAGTAGAACTCGCAGAACGCAATAATTTACTAATTTTGAATACCTTCTACCGAAAATGAGGAAACCGTAAGTGGAAATGGAGGAGCCCTAAATGCGAAAATAAGAACTAAATAGATTTTATAATAAGTGCACACCCAGGCATCGTGCAGGATATGGAAGTGGTTGGCAGGGTACGATGCAGTGACCATAGAATGGTACGGTCTCGAATTCGCCTAGACTTGAAGAAGGAATGACAGAAACTGATACACAAGAAGCCAATCAATGAGCTAGCACTGTGAGGAAAAGTACAGGAATTCAAAGTCTCGCTTCAGAAGAGGCACTCTGTTCTCGATGAGGAAACCAACCTTAGCGTAGATACATTGAAGGATAATCTGACGAGTATCATTACGGAGTGTGCAGTGGAAGTTGGAGGCAGGGTAGTTAGACAGGACATTGGCAAGCTTTCTGGGGAAACGAAGAATCTCATTAAGAAGCATCAAATCATCAAAGTCTCAAGTACAACAGACAAAATCGAACTGGCAGAGCTTTCGAAGTTGATTATTATACGTAAGGTATGCGATATAAGAAGGTATAACATGGAGAGAATTAAACACGCTCTGAAAAATGAAGAAAGCGTCAAAGCAGCGAAGAGGAAACTTGGGGTAGGCGAAAATTGGATGTGTCGACTAAAGGACAAAGAAGGCAAAATAACTACCAATATGAATAGGATAGTTGAAATAGCGGAATAGTTTTACAGAGATCTCTACAGTAGCCAGGACAACCACGACCTTGATACTATAAGAACTAGCAGTAACCCAGATGACACCCCAACAGTAATTATAGAAGTCAGAAAAGCTTAGGAGAGCATGCAAAGAGGCAAAGCTGCTGGTGAGGATCAGGTAACATCAAATCTGCTGAAAGATGGAGGACAGATTGCGTTATAAAAACTAGCCACACTGTGTACGATGTGTCTCCTGACGGGAAGAGTACCAGAGTTTTGGAAGAATACTAACATCATCTTAATATACATAACAAAGAAGATGACAAGGACTTGAAGAATTACAGGCCAATCAGCTTGCTCTCTGTAGTATACAAGCTATTTATAAAGGTAATTGCTAACAGAGTAAAGAATACAATTGAATTCAATCAACCAAAGTAACAAGCAGAATTTTGAACAAGCTACTCAACAATTGACCACATTCATACTATCCATGAGGTAATAGAAAAATGCTCAGAATATGACAAACCACTATGCATAGGCTTCATTGATTACGAAAAGGCGTTTGAATCAAGAGAAATATCAGCAGTCATGCAGACACTGTGGAATCAGGGCGTCGATGAAGCATATGTAAACATCCTGAAAG
Organism: Rhipicephalus annulatus; assembly: GCA_013436015.1. NCBI lineage: Eukaryota > Metazoa > Arthropoda > Arachnida > Ixodida > Ixodidae > Rhipicephalus > Rhipicephalus annulatus. The sequence continues at coordinate 64,688 of WOVY01006721.1, forward strand.
AAATCTACAGGGGATTAACTGCGACCATAGGGCTTCATAAAGCAAGCAACAGAATACCAATCAAGAAGGGTGTAAGGCAAGGGGACACGATCTCCCCAATGCTGTTTACCGCGTGCTTACAAGAGGTTTTCAGAGGTCTAGAATGGAAACAGTTATGGGATAAGAGTTAATGGAGAGCACCTTATTAACCTGCGCTTCGCCGATGACATTGCATTGCTGAGTAACTCAGGGGACGAATTGTAACTCATGATTACGGAGTTAGACAAGAAGAGCAGAAAGGTGGGTCTTAAAATTATACTGCAGAAAACGAATGTAATGTACAACAACCTCGGAAGAAAGGAGCGCTTTGAGATAGGTAACAGTCCACTTAAAGTTCTGGGTAACCCCCTGTTCATTCTCTTTCATTCCTCCTCCACTTGAAGTAGTAAAAGACTATGTCTACTTAGGGAAGGCAAATACTTCGGAGCCCCATCATGAGATTGAAGTAACTTGAAGAATAAGAATAAGGTGGAGCACATTTAGCAAGCACACTGAAATTATGAAAGGTAGATTGCTACTATCCCTCAAGAGGAAGTCTTATAACAGCTGTATCCTGCCGGTACTTAGCTACGGAGCAGAAACCTGAAGACTTACAAAGGCGGTTCAGAACGCAGTGAACAATAGAAAGAAAAATGGTAGGTGTAACCTTCAGAGACAAGAAGAGAGCAGAGTGGATTAGGAAACAAATGGGGGTTAAGGATATCATAGTTGAAATCAAGAAGAAAAAATGGACATGGGCCGGGCATGTAGCGCGTATACAGGATAACCGCTGGTCATTAAAGGTAACTAACTGGATTCCCAGAGAAGGCCAGCGGGTTAAGGGGAGACAGAAGGTTAGGTGGGCAGATGAGAATAAGAAGTTTGCGGGTATAAATTGGCAGCAGCAAGCACAGGACCGAGTAAACTGGCGGAACATGGGAGAGGCCTTTGTCCTGCAGTGGACGTAGTCAGGCTGATGATGATGATGACAATGATAATGATGATGATGATGGTGGTGGTCATTTTCTGTTCCAATTGGCACTACCTGCTACATGTTTGTGGTGCGGGCCGAAGTTTTCTTTTTTTTACTTCAGAATAAAGACTGCAGTTACAGGTAGAATTTCTAATTCCCTTTGACTACTAGTGTTTCTCATAATATTATCCTGGCTGTTTTGGCTTCTGTGCAGCTCTTCGTAGAACGTTTTCGCCACATCGACTGTTCTATCGATATTGGTTATGACTATATTTTCATATCTTCCTTATTAATGCATAAATCTGATTTCTGCCTATTGTTGTGGTCTGGGTCCTGTGGGTCTCGTCGTTGGTAGCTGGCTCCCATCGGACTCGTCCCTTATAGCGAGATGCAATGCTTATATGGGAAAACAGAGAACAGACGTTTATTTACATTAGAGAGAGGTCAATAAGAAAGTTTAGATATATAGTGGCGTTCTTCGTACATGGCGAGCTCTCCACTCGAAAAAGCACACCGAATGAGCCGTGGGGGCTCATTATAAAGGGTCTGTCCTCCCCAGATCCCTAGATCGGGGACCGCGTACAGATGGCACCGTCCAATCACGGACCACACATTACCCGCGAGGGTGACGAGCACGCACGGTCCACGCGAACGTTCAAAACTGAAGCGTGGTCACCGCACGGCCATGTGGCACGAACGCGGCTCCCCCCCCCGTCAAGGTGTGTCGCTGGGCGAGGGGTCTGGAGTTGATGACTGCATCCATCGAAAGGGCCGCCGTAAACAAGCTTCAAAGGGTGCCGAACGACTCGTTCAATTAGCGGGACGATTCCCGGCCGCCGCCGCCGCCGTCATCTTCCAAAGAAGAAGCTGCACCGGTGGTCTCCCGAACTGCTCACGGCGCCGCGGCGGCAGGACGCCGCACCCTCCGGCCAGGTGGGAACAATACATGGCGGACACCGGCCGCCCACCCGTTTGGCGACTCAAAAGGAACATCAAAAGGAACGCCGATCCATTGTCAGACCTGGCGCCGGTCCTAACAGCCTCTCCGCCGGGGAAAGAAGATCCCGAGGTGCAGTGGCCAGCAGGTACTGTGCAGCGGGATCTGTATTGCAGCTTGTCGGCTCTTCCTCTATTATTTTTGTCCCGAACACTGGATCCGATGATCATTGACCAAGAGGGCGTTGCTCGCAGGGATGAGGTGACCCCTCTCCACCATATCTTCCGCCCACCACAAATGAGGAACTGCGGAAACTGCGCCGAAAGCACACCCACACACGAGCAAGCACACGGCAATTCCCTACTCAGAATCACCAGACTTAGATTCACCTGTGGAAGTCATTTCCTTCTACCTCAACTTTATTCCTGTGGCCCCCGCCGAGTCGCAACACCACATCAGCCACTTTTGAAGACATTAAACAAAACACTTGACACATGTTTGGATAAATACAGAAAACTAGTGGGCCTCAAATCGAGGATAGAAAGCAGAAAATCGTTTTGAAGCCCTCGGGGTACTAGGGACAACGACTCAGACCATCTGCGTTGCTGTTGAGTTTACCCTTCTTGTAATGGATATCAAAGGTGTATTGTTGAAGAGCTAAGCTCCAGCGCAAAAGACGGCCGTTTTTCGATGACATGGACTGTAGCCATGTGAGGGGACAGTGGTCAGTCTCTATTGTGAACCTAGAACCGGCGATGTAGCAAGCTAGCTTCTGCACAGCCCAAACAACGCAGGCACATTCCTTTTCTGAGGCACTGTATGCTTCCTCACGAACAGAAAGCTTTCTACTGGCATACAGTACAGGGTGTTCCTGGTCGTTCTCTCCCCTCTGACAAAGCACGACACCCATACCCCGGTCGCTGGCGTCACACTGAAGAATGAACGGCTTAGAGTAGTCAGGCGCGCTCAACACTGGCTGACTTTTTAGTGCCTTCTTTAGCGTAGAAAATGCATGTTCCTTGGCCCCATCCCATTTTACGGTCTGGGGTTCAGTCTTTCTAAGAGCGTCTGTCAAGGAACTTGCAATGTCAGAGTAACGCGGGATATACCTTGATAATAACCGGCCAATCCAAGAAACGACCGAATGTCTTTCTTGGTTCGTGGTTGGGGAAAGTTGTCTATTGCGGCCAGCTTTACTTCTGACGGCCGGCGGTAGCCTTGGCCTATTACATGCCCTAGATAAGCTACCTCAGCGCGCCCCAATTGGCATTTCGCAACCTTCACTGTTAAGCCGGCCTCACGCAGACGACATAGCACAGCTCGCAAGTGTTTCATGTGGTCTATCCAGGAAGAAGAAAAAATAGCAATATCATCTAGGTACGGGAGGGCAAAGTCCTCCATACCCTGTAACACTTTGTCCATTAGGCCAGAAAAGCAATAAGGGGCATTCTTTAATCCAAAACTAAGGACCTTCGGCCGAAATGTTCCCATCGGGGAAATAAACGCCGCAAGCCTACTAGCCCTTTCAGTTAGAGGCACCTGCCAGTATCCCCTGACTAAATCCAAAGTCGAGATGAAATTGGCACTGCTGACTTGCTCAAGCCTTTCCTCAATATGCGGAATTGGATAAGTTTGGTCCTTTGTAATCGAGTTGAGCCTCCGATAGTCAATACACGGTCGCGGCTCTTTCCCTGGGACCTCAACCAAGATCAGAGGCGAGGTGTAATCACTCTCTCCTGGCTCGATCACTCCTAGCTCGAGCATTCGGTTTATCTCCGCGGCCATTATTTCCCGTTGCCTCGGGGAAACGCGGTAAGCTTTAGAACGAATTGGTTCCGAAGATGTCAGCTCAATATCATGAACTAGGGCTTTGGTTCTGCCAGGTGTGTCTGAAAATGTTTCTTTAAAGTCAAACAATAGTTCCTTCAGTTCCGCTTTCTGATCTGGCTCCAACTCCGCCTGCTCTACCAGGTTACTAATAGTCTCGCCAATGTCTTTGTTTTCTGTTGTTAACTCCGGGAAATCAATAGGCATTTCTTCCGGTTGATTGAGCGACATGTTTACAACGGCATGCCTCTGCTGGTACGGTTTTGAGCAGATTAGTGTGGTACACCTGTTGCGTTTTTACGCCTTCCCAGTCCAGTAACCAAGTAATTTGTGTCTGACAATTTCTGAACTACCTCAACAGGTCCCTCCCACTGGACCTGAAGTTTATTCTTCAGTGAGGGTTTCAGTATCATCACTTTTCCCCTACTCGAAAGCTTCGCGTCCGGGCTGTCTTGTCATAATAGCGCTTAGCGTTGTTTTGAGCTCTGCGCATTTCCTGCTCCGCTAGTTCTTGAGCTGCGTGAAGTCGGTCTAACAGCTCAAGCACGTATGCCACTACCGAAGGGTCGTCCGCCCGGCCCTCCCAAGATTCTCGAACAATGCGAAGTGGGGAGCGAAGAGCACGTCCGTAAACAAGCTCCGCAGGCGAAAACCCTGTTGATTCGTGAGGAGCGATCCGAAGCGCGAACATAGCTGCGGGCAAGCAAGCCTCCCAATCCTCTTTTTGCTCATAACAAAGGGCGCGTAGCAGCCGTTTCATGACTGAATGTACCTTTTCTACAGCATTTGACTGAGGGTGGTACACTGAACTGTGGATGATTTTAACGCCACACTTTTCTAGAAATGTCGAGGTTTAGTGCACTTGTAAAAACAGATCCCTGGTCGGACTGAATTTCTGCGGGGAAGCCTACACGTGCAAAGATAGATAAAAGCGCTTTAACTACCTCCTCCGAGCTGAGCTCCTTTAACGGTACTGCTTCCGGGAATTTCGTGGCCGGGCAGAGCACTGTGAGTATGTGCCGGTACCCGGACTGCGTTACAGGAAGTGGACCCACTGTGTCTATAACTAGCCTGCGAACGGTTCTGTGATAATGGGGACCAGCTTCATAGGTGCTTTAGCCTTATCCCCTGGCTTGCCAACGCGTTGGCACGTGTCGCAGCTTCTTACAAATTGCCTCCACCCTCCCGAAAGCAGCCGGGGCCCGTAAAACTCCACGTAACAAACATTCTTTTGTTTTTTTTGATGCCGGACATGCCCTGACCACAAATCCTCCGTGACCAGGTGCAGCAGCTCCTGCGGAAAGGATACGGTAACGACTAGCTGATTAAACGAACTCCTTTCGATCGTGTACTTTCTGTACAAGACGCCCCCTTCTTGGTGAACTGAATGTTGCTAGCCACCCCTTCCTTCGCGTCTGGCGTTAGTTACGGAGAGTGGAGTCATTCCTGTTCCACTATCAGTTCTGTAGGACTTACATTAACAGCTTTATAGTGCATTCTACTTCTCGGATGCCTCGGATCATCCGGTTTCTTACATCTTTCTTAGAGATTGTGTTTGAGGCTCCATTAT
>WOVY01006722.1:0-55182 GCA_013436015.1 Rhipicephalus annulatus
ACGGCAACAGTCGCACAGCTGCAACGAGACGACCCCGAACTAGAACCCATAATACGTTTTTTAGAGGGTGGCACTTCAGCTGTGCCTAGACTGTTGCGAGAGGTCTTTCGTCATTTTGCTTGCGCAACGACGTCCTGTATAAGATGAACTTCACGCCACACGGAAACGACTATACTTACTCGTCGTCCCAACATCTCTAAGGAGCGAAGTATTACAGGCATGCCACGATTGAACCAACATCCGGCCACCTGGGTTACACGCGTTCGTTGTGCAGAGTGAGGCAAAAATACTACTGGCCAAGACTGACGGCGACCGTTCAACACTATGTTCGGACGTGCCTTGATTGCCAGCGCAGAAAAGTTCCACCCGTCAAACCAGCAGGCCTCCTCCATCCTATTGACGTGCCTGTTACTCCATTAGCTCAAGTCGGAATGGATCTTTTGGGCCCATTTCCAACCTCATCAGCAGGTCGCAGATGTATTATAGTAGCCACCGACTACCTCACTCGTTACGCCGAAACCAAGGCTTTGGAGAGGGGCACGGCAAGTGAAGCAGCCCGATTTTTCGTAGAGATGTGGTGCTGAGGCATGGTGCTCCATCAGTGGTAATAACTGACAGGGGAACTGCATTCGCAGTCGAACTATTACAGACAGTTTTAAGACTTAGTGGCACATCCCACCGGCGAACAACGGCGTATCATCCGCAAGCGAATGGTCTCACGGAACGTCTCAACAAGACACTAGCGGATATGCTCTGCATGTACGTCGATGTAGAGCATAAAAACTGGGATGAGATCTTGCCGTATGTCACGTTCGCCTATAACACGGCTTATCAAGAAACAACAAGAACAACGCCATTCCGCCTTCTTCATGGTCGTGAAGTCACCACTATGTTGGATGCTATGCTTCCGCACGAGTGCGAAGACGCTGAAACGGATGCTGATTATATCACTCAGCTGGCCGAAGAAGCCCGACAACTTGCACGCCTACGTATTAGTCGCCAGCAGGACTACGATTCAAGACGGTACAACCTTCGTCACCGACCAGTCTCCTACGAGCCAGGAGAGAAAGTTTGGATATGAACACCTATTCGGCGCCGTGGCCTCTCAGAAAAACTGTTAAGACGGTACTTCGGTCCCTATAAAGTTCTGCGACGTCTCAGTGACATTAATTATGAGGTTGTTCCTGATACTGCGCACTCTTCAAGGCGTCGAAGGTGTGCTCCAGAAGTGGTGCACGTGGTACGCATGAAGCCTTATTTCGCCGAATGAACTCATGCGTTTCCAACGAGTACAAACCGCTTTGATTATAAAGCATCGGGACGATGCTTTCTTGAATGGAAGGCTAATGTCACGGCTAAAGGCCGGGCAAGAAGACAGAGGACGAGAGGAAGAAGAAGTGAATGGAAGAAGCCCGTAGCTTCATTTCGCTCTCCTAATTCAGTTATTATATTGAGTTCAGGATCTTTTTACAGTGTGTGCGGTGGGTGGACTGTCTCCAGAGTGGCAGCTAAACATCGGTGAGTCGGAGTTTCACTACGCATCGCGATCAGAGTTGCCCCTTAGCGGGCCCGTGCCTCATACCTGGCAAAGCCCGGGTATGGGGGACAACGAGATGCCGCTAGCGCCAAGAGGAGCACCACTTATCCAACCCGCTCGACTTCAAGTTGCTGCAGGCTCAGCAACAATATCGACGTCCCCTACAGAGAGCAGCGAGGCCTCGCAGTGCAAGAAGAGGCGTACAGAGGAGGAAGAGGTTGACAACGATGACGCTACATCGACGTACTCCCTTAATGACATGACACAGATGGATACAGGAGCACCCAAGGAAGACGAGGGAGCTTACACGGTGGTCACGCATCACAAGAACAGAGCTACGGGGATACCGGTGGTATTCAAACCAATCGCTGCCGAGGGACTCCTTCTGGAAGGTGAATCCCAATCGCATAGCGTCTGAGATAATCTCTGCTATCAATGAGAAAGTGACATCATCAAGAATCAACAGAGACGGAAGTTTTTGTGTTGGAGTACGGTCTTTGTACTCGGCAAACAAGTTACTGCTGATCAAGAGTCTGGCTGGATTGCCTGTACAAGCGATGATACCTCAGTCTTACATGAAGACCCTAGCAAAGATAAGAGATGTTCCACTCGAATACAGTGATTATGACCTACTGGACTATCTTAAAGATGCTGGAGTAATCTCGGTCACACGACAAAAGAGATGGGTAAGAAATGAAGATGGAAGTGCCACAATGCAGCCCATACGTAATGTAATACTCCAGTTTAGACATGACATGCCATTGCCAAAAAGAGTTGCTCTCGGCTTTACGGTTCACACTGTCGAGGAATACATTGAGCCGGCGGTAAGGTGTTACAACTGCCAGAGATATGGGCATAAGGCTAAGACTTGCAGGGGAACCAAGAGATGCAAGGTATGTGCGGGCGCACATGATTACAAAGAATGCACCTCGAAGCGTCAACCTAAGTGTGCAAACTGTGCTGGACCACATCCGGCGTCGTTCTCAGGCTGCTCGCGAAACCGTTTGGCATCAGCGGCACAAAGAGAGAGAGTTGTAAAAGGGTACCATAAGATACAAAAAGGTCCAGCACCCAATGCGGATATAGTCGAAGATGTTCCTGTGGCACAAAAAAGTGCAAAACAGTGGCGCCACGACTCTTACTCGGAAGTATTGAAGCGCTCAGCACCAAAACATCGCGTTGGAAAAGAAGTCCGGGCCCAGGAACATGCTGAAGTGGAACTTTCTACCAGGCCAGACACAGCCAAGGAGCCACTGACTACCAAAGGGAAGGGTCACAGCAGCTTGCTGAGCAAAACTTCTTCAAGAAATGCGATCTCGGCGGAGACAGCCGGAAGCGAGCAAGTTATTTTGCCAATAATCTTTGCGGCTCTCAAAGCAATTCTACGATCCCTGCCACAAGCAGGTTCTTTACCAGAAGTGAAATTGCTGCTAGATGTTGAGCATCTTCTCTTGTCGTAATCATGGCTACCGGACTATCTAACTGGTACAAAAGAAGTGCAATATTCCAGTGGAACTGCAACAGTTTGCAGAATAAGAGTGGAGATTTTCGGAAATTCGTCGCTCAGCACGGGTTTCCGATTTTGTGTATTTCCGAAACAAGAGTATCCACTAACTTTCGCTTGTCCAATTATGTGGTGTACCAAGCAGACCGTCCTGCTGCAAAAAGCAGAGTGATGTTGTGTGTGAGACGCGATATTCCGTCGACACTTGTGGCCACTTCAAAAACAGATGCGCCGGAATTTGTTAGATGCAAAGTGAAGTTTGGTAACGTTACTGTAACTGTAGTTAGTGTTTACGTGCACCCTCAAGCAAACGTTTCATACGCAGAGTTGGCTGCAGTGTGTAGATCTGACCATGATCCCATAATTATATGTGGTGATTTTAACGCGCACCATTAATTGTGGGGTAGTGAGCGTTGTAGTGTAAGGGGATCTGCTATAGTAAAAATATGCGAAGATTATGGTTACACTATACTAAATGATGGTTCTCCAACGTTTCTACGGGGGCATAAATACTGCAGTGTACTAGACATTACTGTGTGCTCCTCTGAATTAGCGGCTGGAGCAGACTGGACTGCAGACGCTGACACAAGAGGAAGTGACCACTTGCCAGTATTCATATATCACCCAAAGTTGAAGAAAACAAGAAATAATCGCACAACAAGAATTACAAACTGGGCAATCTTTCGAGAACTACAGAGACAAAATCTTGAACCCTGTTCTGGCGCAGAAACGTATGCATCGAAGATAAAAAATTTTCTAACAAAAGCAACTCGTACAGTACCCATTCCAGATGGGTACTCGGGTGTTGACGCTGAGTATGAGAGGCTTCGGGCAATACGACGCCGATCTGAAAGAAGATATCGCAGGTCAGGTAATTTAGAAGATTTCAAGGTTGCACAGAAAGTACACACTACAATGCGTAACCAACTGCAGAAGCTTTCAACCAAAAGGTGGCAAGATTTATGTGCCTCACTTTCCCCATTTACCTCGGCGACTCAACTGTGGAACATGGTACGTGCCCTCCGACAGCCAGTAGTCCACTCGAGACCACTACAGGCTCTAGCGCTGTCTCGAGGAGTTAGCGAACGTGTGATTGCCGAAGAATTTTGCGATCTTATACTGAGAAATGGAGAGACCGCCCAAACGAGCGAATATAAATCCTCAGCAGAATCAGCTTCGGCGGTTGTAACAAAGTCCTCTGCGATCAGTTCATCAGATCTGGATGACAGCTTCACACCAGAGGAGCTCCAATATGTGTTGTCTTCAGTAAAACGAACAAGTTCACCAGGAACAGATGGAGTTACATAAGCTGCTCTTGCTAATTTGTGCAAAAAAGGAAAATTACACCTGCTGGACATCTATAATAAAATTTGGCAAGAAGAAAAAGTTCCGGAAAGTTGGAAGATATCAAAAGTAGTACCGTTGCTAAAGCCAGAGAAGAGCCCTATGCAGTTGGACTCGTTTAGGCCGGTTAGTTTGACAAGTTGTTTTTCAAAAGTGATGAAAAAATGATCAATGAACGAATTTTATGGTGGCAAGACATGAAAAAACTACTACCAGAAAGCATAGCCGGCTTCAGAAGAGGTAGATGCACAATGGATTGTATTCTGGATTTGGTCACAGATGTGGAAAACCAACGAACGCAAGGAAACATCACTGTCGCTGTATTCCTTGATGTCCACCGAGCATACGACACAGTGAGTCACGTTCACGTTCTGGAAGGCCTGGCGTTACAGGGATTCAAGGGCAAGATACTGCGTTGGATCGCTGACTTCCTGAAGCACCGGAAAATTTTTGTAGTTACGCAGGAGGGCCCAACGTCAGAACATGTCGTCAACCAAGGAGTGCCACAGGGCAGCGTACTAAGCCCTACTCTCTTTAATGCAGTCATGGCGCAGCTCCCGTATAATCTTCCACCCAACATCAGATGTTCAGTATATGCTGATGATATAAGTATATGGACGTCTGGTCGATCGTTTTTGGATATACAACAAACTCTACAAGAAGGATTGGATAATGTAGACCATTTTCTAAAAAAAAAGAGGTATGGCACTGAGTCTGGCTAAAACAGCCATTCTTCCGTTTACATTAAAAAGACCTGGAAATTTCCAGATCATTCTGCAAAATCAGCCTATTAAAATGGTTAAAACTCATAAATTCTTGGGAGTAATTTTAGACCGGAGACTAACATGGTCGCCTCATGTCCAGTCCCTGGAACAAAAAGTGAATCAGGCCATTCGAATCCTCCGGCATCTCTGCGGGGCCAAATGGGGTGGTACTACAGAGTCGTTATTAGCCCTAAATGTTGCCTGGATACGCCCAATCGTAACTTACTCACTGCCCCTGCTGCACGGACTCCCAGCCTCCACCGAAAGGAGACTTCACTTGTTATTGGCAAGGAGCTTGAGGGTATGTCTGGGTTTACCCCGGTCAACTTCCAGTGATTTAGTATATGCGGAGGCTCGAGAGCCACCTTTGGCAGTACTGCGAACTAAAGAAACATCTCGAAATTTATTTAGAATTTTCACGCAACATGAAAGTCATTTTTTATCTGGTGCACTAACACAAAGAACGGCAACGAGACTACAGGATACTATATCATCATTTGAAGCAGTAGTACCAGAATTTAAACAATGGAAACCTTCAAAACCACCTTGGACGCTGCCACTTCTCAACGTTATCCGTGAAATAGACGGCATAGAGAAGAAAGCAGCCATGGCACCTCTAGTAGCGGCACAGTTGGCACTTCATCAGCTTCATGTAATGCATAATGAAAAAACGAAGATATATACAGATGGATCATGCACAGAAGAAGCGTCAGCCTGTGCGGTCTTTATACCCGAAATTCAGGAAAAGAAGATGTACAAATTATCGCACAAGTCTTCATCGACGACAGCAGAATTGGTGGCTATCTTTGAAGCAGTTAAGCTTATCTGCGAGAATCCAGATCCACGAAAATGGGTGATATGCACTGATAGCAAACCTGCTCTTCAGCTAATCAGAAATGCGAGATCACCTTACAGAAATGGTGAAATACCACAATGTATCGCAGAAACTGTGGAATATGCCTCATCGCAGGGTCACGACATCGTATTCCAATGGATACCCAGCCACATTGGAATAAAGGGAAATGAAGATGCTGATAGTCTCGCGAAGAAAGCATTGAAGGAAGGACGAAATTGCACAATCCCTATATCTGGGACGGATATTCGACATTTTATATCGCAAGGAGCTAACCATTGTTCGATGGAGAAGTGGTTTGAGAGCCCTAAATCAAAGGAAACGGTACTTTATGAAGTTGATCCACACAGAAAATTTTCCATAGCGACAGACCTTCCACGACACCTAGAGACATTGATCCACCGACTTAGATTGGAAGTAGCATACACAAACAGCTTCCTGCACAAGATACATCGATCCAACTCACCGGAATGCCATTGTGGTCATGCAGAAGAAAATGTTCGCCATATTCTTTTGGAGTGCATTAAATACGCGAAAGAAAGAGAAAAATTAAAGAACAAATTAGCAAGTTTGGACAGACGGCCCCTCACAATAAAGAAACTACTTGGACCATGGCCTGAGATGCATCTTCAGAAAAAGGCAATAATCTTCCTGACAGACTTTTTAGTGGAGACCGGACTGGACAAGCGCCTATGACTGACAGCCAGAAATGGGTATTATGTAAAGTGTGGCCATGTATATACTGACATTAGAGGAGTAGGGTGTGCGTGTAAGTAGTTTATGACTGTGTGAACTGCGTGAAGAAAACTGTCTATTGACATGTTATTTGAACTGGTTTCAGTGTGCTATTGTGTGTGTGTTTTTTTTTCGTATTGTTAGTTTTAGTGTACCGTTCTGTATTATTATTTTATTTTTCGCTGCACAACTCTGTGATATGGAGTAGCCGAGGCAATATGCTCCTCAACCTCTCCACAGCAAAACAGTTAAAACAGAACAGAACAGAACAGAACAAGACAGAGGACGACGAAGTGATGAGCGTGGACAGCACCCACGATTCCTCTGAGAAAGGAGAAGTCGAAGTGGCTGCTCTTTTGTTCTGTTAATACAGACCTCGTTTTTCTGGTCCCACCGTCGTCCTGTACTCTGTTATTTTCACCTAGCGACAATATATATATATATATATATATATATATATATATATATATATATATATATATATATATATATATAAGGAAAGAGGTGTATACCTTAGGGCTCGTTTTTCCGTGTTGTGTTTTGACTGAAGTGCACACAGTGCACCAAGACCATGGGACCAATATGCCCTGGCGTTCAGCACTATACCCGTAATGTATTTTAGGCATAGTTTGTGTGCCTTTTTCTCCATGAGAGTTACAGCAAATATTTTACGGTCGTAGTTATTATGAGTCACTTCTATTTTTACTGTAGCATATTGCGCTCAGAAAATTCTAATGCTGACTTTTTGTAAATGTTCTACTTCAGGTTCCTAATTATAACTCGGTAATAGCTATTGAAAGTCGTTTAAGAAGAGCGATTCCTCCCGTAACAATTATTCTGCTTTAGCATATTCGCTATTATATTATCGAAATACTGACCAAAATCTATGATTTTAGATACAGTAGTTGATAAAAGTACACACTTAGGAAAAAACATAGTTTGAAATAGTCGCGTTTAAAGTTAAACAACTGTATTATTTCTAACGTACAACGAAATAACAGGAAATTGACGGGCTCGTTCGATATGTCCCAGCTAGATAATCTGTAAAATCCGAAAACTTCTATAGTAGATAACCGCGTTTAAAGTACAAATACACCTGAAGCTGAAGAGCAGAGCGTCTGGACGCTGCCGTTTATGGCGGCGCAGCACCTAAAAAGCTAACGTGTCACGCGCCATTCCTCGTTCTTCTCTTCTTATAGCGTGTGCAATAGTCACTGTTTTCAACATAATTGTCACCAATATATTTTTCACCTTATGTTGAAATGTCTTGCTTAGGGAGCCTCCTTTACCGCCTGCTGTGCAGCCCTGTCAACAAAGAACTGTCGACGCAGGACAAGGGTGCGTAGGCCCTGCAATGTGCAGTGTCCTGGCGAAATTGCAAAGGAGTTCAGCACATTCACACAGACTGTCATCATTAATGCGAACACATCATGAAGAGTGCGCTCAATTTATGTGTATTGTCCAAGGAAAACGTTTTGTGAAGTGCGCTCCCACACGAGAATTCAACGACTTGTTATGGCTTTGAGCTTTTGCATAGAGAAAGTCTTTGTTGTATCTACACAAAGTTCCGACGTCCTTCAGGCATGGATTGGTATCATTTGATGCCACGTGGATATATGTAGCCCTGACAGCTTTTGGTATGTCCTCCAAGCTGGCTCTATTTTTTTATTGGCCAAAAATAGTAGTTATAATGCTTACCAATGATGTCACTCTAAGAAGTTCCCGGCCAGATATAGATTTCCCGACCGAAAGCTTGATGACTATGCGTTCTTTCATTTCCGCAGTTCTGGGCCCATTCTTTTCTGAATGTTGCATATGCACTCCAGCTAGCACATTGCACCTTTCCAATATGGCTAAGATGCGCCAACTGCAAGAATGGCAGAACGGTGCACAATGTTTGGATTATGTTGTTTTTAGAGAAAAAAAAAATAATCGCATTGAGACAAACAAGCCACAGATTTTGATTCAGAAAATGCTTCAGATTTCAAGTATCGCAAAATGAAAAACATCATTTTTTTCAATAGTTTCGCTCACCGTGTCCTCTTAAGATGAAGCTTGGGTGTCTTTCAAGGTTCTATTTTTGTTTATATGTATACAAATATACCGAGGATAATCACATCTTTGTTAGAATGTGTACCAATGCGCAGCGCGTTTTGCTCCGTGCTAATCAGTTCAGACGGATGCGCATTGTGTAATGGCGACTCAGCAGTTTCGCGTGTACAAACGCTATATATGTTTACGGTTCTTCCGAGGGAAGAATACGCAAAATAACTACATGCACACTCAGCTTCGCATGTACGAGCACAGGTACAAAACCAAAGGTGGCGCAAAGGTAGCCCTGGAATGTCGGAAGGCGTGATATGAAGGAATCACTAATAATTGGGCATAGGAAGTGCTCCTTGGGAGAGTCAAAGGAAGATTCCGGGACACTTATGACGCTGCAACTATATGGGAATCCCTACTGCCTCAAGAAATGTATAAACCGGCCAAAATAAAAACGTTGCACGGTCACGCCCTTCATTGATCGGGGCAGTCTTAAAAGTTGAATGACTTTTTAACTCTCTCTTCTTGCACTGTTCGTTGCGTTGTCACTGGTATATTTTTATACACCGCTATGCTGGCTATTGTTCCGTAAACACATTCCTCGAGGTTTAGGACCAAGAATGGAATGGAGGAGTCTTAGTTTTTCTGGTGTAACGGCCATTCAAGCAGCTGTGAATTTTCTTATCGTAAGTCATCCAGGACTAGGGTGGTGGTGTTGCCTTTATTGCACTAAAGAAAAAGGAGGGGGGGGGGACCAGTTTGAAGATTGGTCGCGCTCGCTTAGGGAATGTCACTGGCTTTGGTGTGACATTTTTGCCTCTCTCTTATTTAGCCTTCATAACTTTTTACTTTTATCTTAATTGAACCTGGTTTCAGCCCAAACGTGCTCTTGATGAATGAAGATTGCACTCGTGGGATTCGCTCTTTCGCTTCCACCGTTTGTCTTTTTCTAAAAGCTCTAGCTTTTCGCGCTGCTGAAACGATCCGTATGCGATGTCCAACGATTCCGTATGTTTCCATAAGAATCTTACGGGAATATATGAAAAATATATAGGAAACACATGTATCTTAACAGAATCATACGGAATTATCGGGCATCGCATACGGAACGTTTCAGTAGAGGCTGTCTGGGTATCAACATAAGCGATAAGAAATGATTGGACAAAGGGTTGTACTTTTCGCACACCCCGAAGGGAGAGAAAAATTATAGCCTCATTTGGTAGGCCACAACACCAAGGGGCTCCATGAAGTGATATCTGAGAGCTTTTGCGCCAGAGTTGGCAGACCTGATGTTCGAAAATAACGGCTTAATTGCAATAACACGTACAAGACAACGTACTTTTTGTAATAATCTTATCCCGTATATGCATTAGAGAGTAAGCTGTTATGATATGCTATTTACACTATTCCGCAACGGTAACCGACACAACATTGAGAAGTAACTTTCTATTCCAGTTCTTTCCCCATGCAGCTAACACCTCAGCGCACAATACAGTTACAACAAGTGCCCCGGAGTATTTCCTTTTACACCGAGGATTATTCGAGCGTTGCACTGTGAGAACCCCATTCGTAGCAGAACCGCACCACCTAACCTAAAGTGTTCAGTCCTAAGCGTTGAGGCCAGTGTTGAGGCCAGCTAGCATCGGAAACATGAAGAGGTCCACAAAGACGCACTCATCACCAAGATAGCTCTGATTCAACAGCGATGACCTTTCCATAAATGAAAAGTTTCTCTCTAAAGCATGTTTCTCACTGCGCGTATATTTCCGAATAGAGGAACTGATGAAGTAAGAAAATGACAAACTGACGGTAAATCGCCGCTAGATGACTCTTGCTTGTTTGCCTGGGGAGTCATGTCCTATCAAAATGTTTTGGTGGCAGCCCTCGTTCCTTGGCACTCTTTTCTTTGACAATTTTCTTCGCCGCCTATTACTGAACTCAGTCCGTCGCGGTGGAGTAGTCGTTATGGCACTCGGACACTGATCGGGATTGGAGGTTCGACCCTACCGTCGGTGGTCGCATGTCGATGGAAGCGAAATTGCAGAGGGCACTGTGTGATGTCAGAGCACGTTGAAGAACACCAGTTGGCCCAAGTTTCCAAAGACCTCCGCTAAGGCTTCTCAAATAATCAGCTTGTGGTTTGATATGTAAAGCCATAGATCATCATCATCATCATCATCATCATCATCATCATCATCATCATCATCATCATCATCACCATCATCATCATCATCACCATCATCATCTTCTATTATTATTATTATTATTATTATTATTATTATTATTATTATTATTATTATTATTATTATTATTATTATTATTATTATTATTATTATTAAACTTCAGCGTGGGAGTTCTACGGAGGTCGGTTGGGCAGTGAGCTACTTGATGCCCGGTGAACCAACGCTCTCTCACATTTACCACCATGTGAATGTTTACATTTCGTTTATTTTTCTGAAATTCGCCAGATAACAGAAGAGAGTGCCATTGTCATTATGCACGGGTGCTTCAGAATACGGCATTGAAGCTTCACTCAGAGCGTCTTTATAACAGAGCAGTACCATGAATCCTTGAAAAAGAAAAAAAAGAAGCAAAATATAAAAAGAATGTGTAATAATTGTTAACTTGCACAGAGTATTTGTCTTATCAGAATTATAGTAAAATTTCAAGCTCTACATGTATCGCAAGTGGTGTCGGATACTGCCATATTACACTTATTACGCACGTTTTCTTATCTGTACGTCGTTAGAGTTACTCCTTGACTATACTCAGAGGCTATAACGTCTAATCGCAACATGGCCGCGCGTTACGCTCGTCATGGGTGCTCGAGGCTGAAACCCTTTGCTTAGCCGCAAGCGGATATTTTATAGGCGTAATAACGATATAATGCGTTTCCTTTACGGCCGCAATTTTACGATATGAGAGTATGAGAGGTATAAGTTTTACGTTCTATCTTCAGTTAAAGAGGAAGATTCGAATGTGAAAAACATTGAACTACCCGTATTTTTTCTCTCAGGCTGTTTAGTATTTCTTTTTTAAACGTCAAACTGATTTTCTAAATAAGTGTTGCAGCCTTCCGTAGGCCGGTTTTTTAATCGGATGTTGTGCACTTGCAGCTGCTCTCTAAACATTATTTTAGTGCAGTAATAAGTCCGTGCAAGAAGCCCACTTGCTTATGAAAAAACAGGTGTCTCGAAAGTATGGTGCTCGAGATTGGAAATTGATAAAATTAGCTTCTCGGCATTTGTCTGTGAAGTGGCAGCTACAAAAATAAGCGAAGAAACTTCAATATCGTACATTACTATAAGAGATGTCTCTGTTTTAGGAAAAGGTATGGCAATTCCAACAATAATATTGAAATAATATTATCGTGCTCTTATTTCAGTCGAGATCATTGTATCCTTCCTTCATTTAAGCGCCATGTCTCGTGTATCGAAGATCTCTTTTTTTCTGGCTGAAACGACGATAATGATGCCAGTCAGTTTAATCACAGCGATTCAATTCGCATAAACAGAAAGGCGCACGTTAAAATTTGAATATTTCTATTTCTATCTTCACTTTTAGGTGGTGAAGCGTAACTGATAAACTATTGCTGATTGTTGTTTCGTGACAAAACAGCTTGAAGGCATGCGAAGCCAAACAGAACATGAAGAACGAAGACTAGTCATATCCATGTACCACCCATAAATCCCTTGCACGCGGAAGCGCCATGCGTTGCAGCTGCCATAGACACTAGCGCCAGAGTTCCCTTTAGTGTACTAATTTATAGGAAACTCTTTGGAGTAAACTGACAGGCAACCACTGACAAAGCACTTGGACGTATTTCTTCATCGGATTTCCTGCATGGCTGCTTATCGCATCGCAAGCTCTTCTTAGGAACGGGAATTATTAAACGACAGTTACAGAACACGTCTGAGGCACGCTAGCAACTAAAGTTAATGCATGACCTCTTAAAAGTGGCAACGGGTCAAATGAAATGAGGAGGAGAGAAAGGAAAGCTAGGTAGGTATGTCAGACATACGCCTGGTTTTCGCCCTGCGTTAAGTGTACAGCTTCTTACATTGATAAAAACATCTGCCTACAAAAGTTAGCCACTCAATCAATCAATCAATCAATCAATCAATCAATCAATCAATCAATCAATCAATCAATCAATCAATCAATCAATCAATCAATCAATAATTCAAATCCAACAAACGTGACTAAAGCCGCATGAGATATATGGCGTGTGACAGATGTTTAGCAGCCCCGTTCATACATTTGCTTCTCCGCGGATGCCTAAAGCTACATTTCTCCTACTTGTTCGAGTAACACTTTATTTTATTATCTATCATGACAAATTTTTACCCCAAGCTTAGGGTACACCAACCAGAAAAGTTTTCGGCTAGGCAACTTTTGTTTTCATCAATATCTCGCCCTTTCACTCCCCCTTTTACGGAAGAAAAACAAACTCCGCCATTCAGGTATGAGGCATGGGAGCATAAAGATTGAAGTGACAACGCTGGCAATGCATTTCTTACAGGTCGCGTTTATTTAGCACAGCCGAGAGAAGATAACAGTGGCGCGCTAGGAAAAGCTTATACTCATGTATACAATGGAAATACCACGTAATATTGGAGGGTGCACTACAAGGTGTCTGCATTCACTCCTCTACACATATAATAAGAGTAGCCATTTAGAGGAGGCACTTCGTTAGAGCCTACTAAAGGCTTGTTGAAAGCGAATCACGCGTAAGTGTGTGACAAATAAAATAAGAAAACGTACGTGAGTGACGGTTGATTGATATGTGGGGTTTAACGTCCCAAAACCACCATATGATTATGAGAGACGCCGTAGTGGAGGGCTCCGGAAATTTTGACTACCTAGGGTGCTTTATAGTGCATCCAAATCTGAGCACACGGCCCTACAGTACGTGAGTGACGAACTGCTTCGCCATTATACCTTTGTATTTACTGTCGCGTGAGTATATGCAGAAATATTGAACTAGTTCTCGAAGCGCACTTTATGCACTTGGAAGTAGATGCACGCCAACAAAGATTTCGCGCCCATCCCAGACAAGAACATCGATCTGTTGTGACTGAATCGCATATAAGATCTGTCAGCTGACTTTCATATGAAGCATATTCTGAAGAAAACAAACGAAGGCAGTGTCTTGCATTATTCAGTGCTGAGAATACCATATTTTATATTGCCGCAGTTTGACAGTCGCAGAAGACGCGTGCAAAATTTCGCGTTCGTAAAAGCCGCCACACAAGTGGCAAGAAAACCGCGCCACAGAACGCAGTCCCGAATGCGCCACGATGATATGCCACGGGACCGGCACGAGACTCGAGGGTGAAGAAGACGAGTCCGACGAAGTTCGAGACAGCGAGCAAGAGACGTTTTCGGCCGACCATTTAGTTTTGAGCTTACGGGCACAAGTTTGCCCTAAATAAACAGGTTTTATAGTACCAGGCGTTATATTTATTGGTAACAATATGTTCCAGTCTCGTTGTGTACGGTAGATAGGTGCTGCTACGTCTTCTATCGGAGAGAGCTCACATCAGGTGAGCTCGGAGTAAACTTTCGGAGGGAGCTCACGTCCGTCCGTCCGTCCGTCCTTCCGTCTATCTATCTATCTATCTATCTATCTATCTATCTATCTATCTATCTATCTATCTATCGATCTAGCTATCTATCTATCTATCTATCTATCTATCTATCTATCTATCTATCTATCTATCTATCTATCTATCTATCTATCGATCTATCTATCTTCTATCTATCTATCTATCTATCTATCTATCTATCTATCTATCTATCTATCTATCTATCTATCTATCTATCTATCTATCTATCTATCTATCTATCTATCTAGCTATCTATCTAGTCTATCTATCTATCTATCTATCTATCTATCTATCTATCTATCTATCTATCTATCTATCTATCTATTCTATCTATCTATCTATCTATGATTTATATGTCGGGTTTAACGTCAATCAATCGGGGTTTTTGTAATTTATTCTTTCCTATTTTATTATTGCAAAATAAAAATGTGATGGACCATTAAATTGTAAACTTCTTTAATGTTGTCATGCAAACCACATGAGCTGCCACGTGGGCTGCATGCGGCCCGCGGGCCGCTGGTTGCCTACCGCTGCTTTCCGTGAAGCTCATCGGGAGTGGATCGATAATTCCTAACAGCATTTAGCCGTAGAATAAACGCCCGTCGGGAAACGAACAACACGTGCCAAATATTGCCCGTTGCATGTGCCTGGCAAGGGAGGCAGACGCCAAATACATTATCTTGCCTTGGCGTACATAGTTTATGTCATTCACTATATGCCAAGGTATTAACGCATGACCTAACTTATAGCGGAGCAAGTTACTGTTTGTACCAACAATATTTTGCCCACACGTGCGCTATTGTAGTCACGTTGGAAAAGGCGTATTAAGTTATTCACATGATATGAGTTAGGCAACTACATCTAACCAGTGTGAGGAAACCCAGATCGATAAGTCGGTCTTGCAAAAAGAAAATGTATGCTTTCAATGGTCGTCACCTGGGCAATATTAAAACTTGGACGGCTTTCGCAATCGATTTCAATGCATAGGTTTCCCAAAGTCCCTTTTGTTTTATACTGACCGGATATGAAATAAACACAAAAAGCCCCCATGCGTATTGCCTTTGTATTCCACCACCACCGAATTGAATCGCTACAGTATATCATCCATCATCACTTAAGCAAAATATAGAAAAGGGCGGCAAGGAAGACAAGATAGTTAAATGAACGAACGGGTGGGGAGAGCGTTTTAGCGAGCGAGCTCAAAGTATCTTCGCACTCGTTATTAGGAAATGACCCCTTCTTTCAGTGCAACATAATTCGTTTTTCGTTGCAGAAAGAAGGCAACAAATACTCCAGACTCTGTTACGAGCAGCCAACCTTTATTTTCTTCGTTAAATCGAAAATAAGACAGAAAGTTTTCCACAAGTGTGGCGAGTTTCCCAACAGAGTGACACATTAATTATAATGATGAAGAAAGCATGAAGGCGCAGAACAAATTCTCCATTGTTCATATTCAAAACAAAGTAACATGTACAGCCTCAAGCGCCTACCACTTGTAAAACACAGCGACAGATGTGGAGTATTCCAAGCTTCGTGAAATGCCATACTTACAAAGGGAACAACATAATGAAACAAACAGGCAGAGAGTGAAGAACGGTACCGGAGACATCATTCGTATTCTTTTACTGTAATATAGTAATTGTGACATAAACGGACAGCAGTTACGACCATAGAACTGCACTTTTCGGGACGGGCTGGCCCGAAAAGTGAAGTGCTTAAATACGGTCGGGTACGGACCGTATTTAAAACCCCGGCCCGCCCGGAACCCAGCCCGGGGTTCTTAAATACGGCTTGTACTCGGCCCAACGCGGCCCGTTTCAGTCAAATATGCCCTCGGCATAAACGAAGCACTATCCAATCTTAGGTTATTTTATAGACACCTACAGCACACAAGATAACTTCTAAAGAGTGTTTCGAGAACTTCTTTCAGGGCCACAACTTTAACTGTTCATGTGTATATTTCAGGTTGATTACACGTGTAACACTTTCGGGAAATAATTTTAGAGCAATGTCAAATAAAATGGGAGTCATTGCTGGCTCTCTTGTCTACGCAGTGCTGCTAACCACGATGCCTTATTTTTGGATTTCAAAGAAAGACGGCAAGGTTGAATACCCACATAAAGTGTAAAGAAAAATGCCAGGCAATTATACTCCGACTCTATATAAAGTGCATATGAGCTATGGCTGTTGAGTTAGTGTAGAAAGTCTCCTGGAAATTTCATTTATTGCTCAGTGAAATGAACAAAAAAAAAAGCCTCCAGCATCTTCCATTGGGGGGAATCCAAGTAAATGCATCGCAGAGGGGGGGATAAGGGGGGGGGGGGCTCATGATTGTTGCAAGAGGTTGGACGACGTGCGCGACGGGATTGTCTCCTGTTTTATGTCACGATTAGCTAGTCATGATTGTCACATCATCTTACCATCTCTTACTTATTTTGGTTTACCCCACGTTATTTGGGTCATTACGCGAGTACCCAGACGTAAGAGATAAATAGATAGATAGATATATAGATAGATAGATAGACAGACAGACAGACAGACAGACAGACAGACAGACAGACAGACAGACAGACAGACAGACAGACAGACAGACAGACAGACAGACAGACAGACAGACAGATAGAAAGATAGATAGATAGATAGATAGATAGATAGATAGATATAGATAGATAGATAGATAGATAGATAGATAGATAGATAGATGAATAGATAGATAGATAGATAGATAGATAGATAGATAGATAGATAGATAGATAGATAGATAGATAGATAGATAGATAGATAGATACCCAGGCTAATCGTGCTTGCATCACGCAAACGCAAAGGGATGCTTCGCGAATCAGAGCCATGTGTCCACCAGACACAGCTCGACGAGCCAAGCGACAGGTATTCTTAGAATTTTCAACAAACATACGGTATGCAGTGCACGCAGCCCCCTCATGGCCAGAAATGCAGCAACTATGCAGCTTGCGAAACTATGCGAGGCGAGCTAGTTGGACCTCTGATGACGCCGTGCAGAGATTAGCTAAGCGCGTACAACCTGTATGCATTGAAATCTTACAAGAGATGGGGATCATGTCACCCCTTTTGATGCGTTTTAGTTTTTTGTTGATATCCAAAAACAGCAGAAGCTAGGAGAAGAACTTTGATTGATTGATTGATTGATATGTGGGGCTTAACGTCCCAAAACCACCATACGATTATGAGAGACGCCGTAGTGTAGGGTTCCGGAAATTTCGACCCCCTGGGGTTCTTTAACGTGCACCCAAATCTGAGCACACGGGCTACAACATTTCCGCCTCCATCGGAAATGCAGCCGCCACAGCTGGGATTCTAACCCGTGACCTGCGGGTCAGCAGCTGAGTACCTTAACCACTAGACTACCGCGGCGGGGCAAGAACTTTGAAAGAATAAAAAAAAACACTCAGTATGGGGTGTCACTGGAGCCTTTTGAAACTTATGCATTCAAATCGGTCGCTACAGCCGTGACAGTACACCTTCATGTTACAACGGGTACAACACCAAATTATCATCATAATCATCACCTTCTTTAGAGCTGTTACTAACATTGACCGCGGGAATATTTTCACGTTAGTTTGTCAAAGCGCAAGCGCCATGCGCTTGTGCTTTGACAAATTAGTACACTTCTAAATAACTGACAAAATATGGCAAAGAGGAAGGAGGCTGTGTATGATGGGAATTTTAGTTAGGTATTATTAGCTACTTAGCAGATGATACATACGGGAAGCTGCCTCACTAACACATCAAATCGGCAACATTGACATCGACTGGCGTGTCTGGGATAAGAGTCACTCCGCATCATAAACTTCAAGTGCACGAAAAACAGCTTCTGATATATCAATGACTCAATAGTCGTGTCTAGCAGTCTACGGAGTCATGCAGCTGGAAACAGGAGTGGTGGGCGTGAAATCGAAGCTGCATAGTCGAATTTTTTCCCGAGATACGCGTACGTATAAATACACTACTCTAGGCAATGTATCGTTCTTATTGCAGCCATACCACCTGGTAAACCTTTTCTTAACCGGTACTCAAGAGCGTCTTTCATTTAATGGTGTGAAGTCGTATTAAGGGTTTTTCAAAATTACGTGTAGCATTCCGATGGAGCGAAATGCTAGACGCTTTGTACTGTGCAATTACCGTGCAGGCTAATGGACTAAAAGTGTTCTCAATTGCAGCGTTTGAAATAGTATGTGTCCCATCGCTACGTTAAACTTCACAAAACAAAGTAAAACAGCATACCCACGCCATTATACCGATACGAATGATACTTGGGCCTAATTCGGGCCTGGCCCCTACCCGGGCCCGATGCTTCCAGGCCTGAGCCTGGCCCGAGCCAAATCCAAACCCCTTACCCGGCCCGACCTGGCCCGTGGGCTGGGCCGGGCCCGGGCTTTCGGGCCGGCCTGGGCCCGTGCAGTGCTCTAGTTACGACACCTAAGCCATGACATTAATGTCAGCTATATAATTACTACACTGAAGTGAAATGCAAGAATATAATGTCCCCAATACTATCCTTGTCTTAATTCACTGTTGGTTTCATGATGTTGTGTCTATACCATGGATATAGCGAACATTCCATCCCTTATTCTTAGGGACTTGCAAAAGTAAGCTTGATTGGATGGCATCAGACACAAACTCATCTATATACCTGGAACCCCATAGTCGATCCCTATAGACGATGTAGAATACGATGAAGAGCTTCGACACTCAAATACAATGTTGCATGTGATGGCGAATTATGATGCTAACTCGCGTATTTAGCTTACACTTTTAGACACGTTTAAAGAAGTATATCGTCCACAGTCATCACCGCCTCTTGGATGTTTTCGCGTACAAAGCAAGTCTTTCGCGAAGTGCATCTGTTGCGATCTTCTGCTCTCGAAAAGCAACTGCCAGTCGTTACATAGAGTGCCTCTGAGATCCACATCTTGCTGCTGGTGTGGCAAACAGAAACAGCGCAGTTGAGAATGCGTGTTGATAGCGGCAGCTGGGGAACAGCTGGTTTTCGCACAATAACCACCGATGATCTCACTCTTGATGGCCATTCTTTGCGAAATTTCTCGCTTTCATCTATCTCTGGAGTCTCTTATTGTTTTTTTCTTTTTTTTTCATTTTCGTAGACGACGCAAGGACACTTTGTAGAGCCGGTATATTTTGTCCAAGCATTCGCGTAATGTGTGACCACTTTTCCAGAGCCTAGGACAGATAGGCAAGCTACCATGACGTTCTGTCGTCTGGTGGTGTGCTTCGCACGTTGGCATCCGATGGTCAAAAGAAAAACAAACAAACCAACCAACCAACATACAAACAAAGCAAGAAAACGAACCAAGAACAAGAAACGAATAAACAAACGACGGAGCTTGCAAGTGCATCACCGCACGAATGGAAGTGCCAGATATACGTTCCTTTCATTATCCTCTAGTGCTGTGTCTTTTGTGTATTGCAAAATACACAAAAATACTCTTTTGTGTATTGTTCATACGCATGTTGTTTAGTGTAGTCACTGAAAAGATATGTTGACAGTGTAGAGAAGTGTAGTGAAGAGGAAATCATTGGCGACAGCAACCTTGCGTAATGCATATAGTGACATTCTCAGAAAACTTGTTTGGCTGCCATTTGCCAGCGCTCTTTACAAAAAAAAAAGTTCGTTGTTTAGGCCCATGTCCTTGAACTCAAATGATTCACTGAAGATTGTAACGGGGCTTTGCAGACTATGGCGACTCCGCACGAGCAATCCAGTCGGTGCTTAAAGTAACTACTTACAGACGCAGAACATGCAGTGCTGCGGCTGCCGCATTGTTTCGCAATTGATAAGAGCAAGTGTGCCGCTGTGTTCTCTTGCTCCGTTTCGGGCTTTGCGCTGTCCGGACCGTAATTTCTGAAACAGCATACACAGCAAAATTGCTTACGCACAGAGAGTTGACTTTAGACTCAGCTACTAAATATTGGCTCAAACAAGAAGGTGCAGGCTAGTGAGAAATATTATCAAAAGTACGTGCTCAGCTGTGCAATAACTGCTCAGGATAATAAAGAGGAGTGCATTTTTTGTTTTTTAAAGCACTGTTTATTTTTCTTTGACAAAAACTTCACTATACAAGATAGATGGGTGATAAGTGAATGCCAAAGAAATTTAAGAAATATAAAACAAAGATAGTGTTTGAGGCGTAGTCTGTAATTCCAACAACAAAACTCAGCCACGAAAAAGAAAAACTTAAAAAAATCAGCAGATCCCACGTACCTGGAATTTGACGTTATACGAGGCATGCGGAGGGAAGGCGTGACCGTGTTGCAATTTTTCTTTATTGAGCGACACATCTTGAAATGACGCTAATTATATGTACAAATGTTGCACGTACAGATATATGTCGAAGAGTTGCAGACGTTCACATAACCAGTTTGCATTTGCGCCAAGTTAAGGGGGTGACCATGAGAGCACCCAAACGTAAGCAGCTAGATAAATAAATAGATAGATAGATATATAGATAGATAGATAGATAGATAGATAGATAGATAGATAGATAGATAGATAGATGCGTTCAAAGTCACTGAAGTTGGTTAAGAAATGCTTCTCATTTAAAAGCAAAGTGAAAGCTTAAAGCTTCTGTTGCCGGGGAAAGCAAAGTATTCAGCAGTTTAGTGCAGCACGTCTCACTCTCCCTTACCCCCACCCTCCTTCCTCTTCTCTGTACTCTCGCCAGTACCCCTCATGCACATGCTTTTGTTTTAAACAACAGCGCTGATCTTAGTCGAGGCTTCCCCGTCTGATGGCGTCGCCGATCACGTGGCATGATGGTTTGGCGAGAGTAAGTTACGTAGGAAGGATATGGCTGCGCCATGCCGAGTGGCGAGAACGGTTCAACAAATGAGAGAATTGAGAGGCAGGGAGAGCGTGAGGTCTTGCGGAGAAAAATGAACCACTGAGAAGCGCACTCAGAGGGGCGAGAGTAAGGCTCAGAGGTAGAATCCAGCCGCTTTTGCGAGAGGTAATTCGCTGAATGTCTAGGTGGGGGTAGTGTAAAAAAATAGGATGTTGGTTCTTAGTGAGTTTGCACTTTCGTAACAGCCATGTCTGCACCCGAGGAACGAGTCACCCGAAGTGGGCGTCAGTGGGTGTTTATGCGAGAACGAGCATATCGTCGCCGAGCCAATCACAATGTTGGCTGCAGAAAGGCCGAAGCTAAGCGCCATCAAATAGAAGTCCTGAAAACATAGAATTACGATTGCCCGATAAGTAGGGGAATCAGCTCAGCTGTTGCAGCATTGTTGGCGAAGTGGAGCTGGCAAGATTTTTTGAAGAAAATACACGAAAACAAGCCACTCTTACAACAGGTTTGTAAAGCGATCAGTTTCACTTTGCTTCGATGCATTATCAGTATACAGCTGGCACCACTTGAGTTACAAAATAAACTAATTTAGATAGATGGAACAAGCTAGTCGAAAACTCGGGTACCCAAATCCGGTTCTCGTGAACGCTTGCAAAAAAAAATGTCTTTCAAATTCTTCTCTCTTTTCAAAATTGAATGTTTTAAGAGCACACGTTCTGTACGAACAATGCAAAGAGGCATAGAAGGCAAGTTTCAACGGTCGTACAAGAGCTCACTAATCTCACGACGAGGTCGGACCCCAGCGGACGCAAAACAACACTGTGCGCGGAGTATAAAAGGTAAAGGAGAGTCGGGGACGATAATTATTTACGGAACGACAAGTCGAGTGAGCTTGCACACGAGATACGGCGAAGTTGGAGAAATCTCGGGCCTTAGGGAGAAACACGGTGGCGCTCGCATTTGAAAAGTTCGCGAGCGACGTCGCGGATAATCCTCGGCTAGGAGCATTCGTACAATATAGCAATGATTGATTGATATGTGGGGTTTAACGTCCCAAAACCACTCTATGATTATGAGAGACGCCGTAGTGGAGGGCTCCGGAAATTTAGACCACCTGGGGTTCTTTAACGTGCACCCAAATCTGAGTACACGGGCCTACAACATTTCCGCCTCCATCGGTACAATATAGCAATCTGGCATTGCTCTACTTGATTTCGCACAGGATAAGCCGAGAACTGATCAGTCACTCTTTAGTTGTCCAGACGAGAACTATAGGCGGTACCTTCAGGGCCTGCTTCAAATACAGTGCTAGAGCCGCTAATGTTGATGAATAAGGCTACATACAGGACTGAAAGTGCTTGACAGTAAAATAACGAATTTTTTTTTAAAGTAAGATTGTAACTAAAAAAAACGCGCAGAAACAAAATGCGAATAAGACGAGTTGGTGAAAACCACGAAATTTTCAAGAACATTCCAACGGAGTTGCATTAAGAGAGAATTGTGTGTATTGGGTATGCATTACCATGCTTGCGGCATGAATTAGGCATCCTGATTAAACTCTAATTTCATGGGGAGGAGCGCGGATTGCAAATATCTGTTAGTTTTTATTATTATTGTGTCTATCAAAGAAAAACAAGCCTTTGATTGTACACTCTTTCTTTTATTGTGCATTAGTCTATTCGACGATAATTTTACAACCAATATTACAGTTTCACAACGGTGCACAGAGTCTTCCTACAATGATATAGTGCCAATAAATGAAAGGTATACCGAAGCAGTATTTGAGGAAAAGAATAGAAATGAGTGAAAAAGCCTGTAACTAGAGGTCACCACACAAAATAAACAAATAAAAAGTCAATTAAGGCTTACCAAGTTTCATCACGTCTTATTTATTTATTAAAGTTGACGAAAAACCATTCAACTTTAGTGTTAACTGAACCCAAAAATTCGCATTACGTGTACGGTGCTGTGGCATTATACGTGATTCATTGTTAATGAGAATGAGGTAACTCCAGCAAAGACTGTAAGAAACGTTTACGCGACTTACAGCGGCAGCTTTTTCTGTGCTGCAGGTCTTCGGCACTCCTATGGATGCGTGTTTCAGCGTAAGCATTTAAACTCACCTACATACTGCTAGTGTGATCGCGCCGCAAATGATCGTCCCGCAAAATGAGATGTATCGAAGTCAAATGCTGCAAGTATACCAAAACGATCTTGTGTACGCATGCGTAAATATTCCGATGGGTATCCTACCGACTGTACCAACCACGAAATGTTTACCAACTGTGATCTCAAAAAGTGGAAGCCTTCACACCTATAACAATAACTCACTCGCCTTTAACGGCGGTAACTGTACTGCAGCTGTCTATAAAGTCTGCATGTGAGAATAATTTCGAAAATTCAGAGGTTCTTTCACGGCCCACGGTGTTCTCGACGTATGCACAGCCACCCAAATCTTTAACTAGCGTGCGTGAACAGCCAAATTTATGTGCGTCAGTGGCGTACGATGGTGTAAACTTGAAAACAGGGTGATGGTAAGCGCATGTCCACAAAACACGTTTAGCAGGGTCCGTCGTATGCTATAGGTGGTACCTTCTTAAGAACGTCCCCCATATACCAATGACCTTTGCTATGTATTTTTTTAGCTGCAGAACTTATAGATAAGAAGTAGCAGAGGTAACATGAACCCCAACCTTTCCCCAGCAAGACATCAACTTGAACTGGTATAGTGCTCCGCGGTAAAGAAGAAAAAACTGAGTAGACCGCCCACAGCACAAGACAGAGCGCGAGAGTTGTGCTCTGTCCTATTGCATCGGTCTGTTTACGTTTTGTTAGCTTCATGAGTAACGATACATACAGTAACAACTATTCTTATTCACAGGCCCATATGTACCTTTCAGTGCAATTCTAAAACCTACTCATTTGGGTTATCTTGCCATACAATAAGAATCAAGCATTTGCTCATCGGCCTTGTATTCGGGGCTAGTTAGCCTTATCTTTCCTCGAGCCTCTAAAAGTGCAGTATAGTTTCGGGCTTGAGGAAAAGCTGGTTGATAGAAATAGCGTTCAATTCGATGGGCGTCATAGTTCTTCCGCGTCATTATTAATAACTGTCCTGGTCGTGGAAACGCAATGTAGTCTCAAAGGATGTGGGCGCCCTCATCTTCGCGTGAAGCCATCCACCCACCCCGCTCCCTCTTTCCCCCGCACTCTGAAAACACATACGTTCACATATAGTGCTGCCCCAAATCGATCGACGAGATGTATCTGGTGCTGTTTGTGTAAGCGAAGAGGGCGGGGGCGTTCGTGCTTTTGACGGTGGCGAAAAAAGAAAAATGAAACACCATTTGGTCCGCAGGGAAACAAAGAATCACACATTGACCACGCGTTGTCCTGCCGCCTTTGTTGCGAGAGCATTGGAGGCGGCCAGACTTTCTCTGGGGGATGCACAAAGCGTATATATACTTTGTATTACGTAGACGCGCGCGGGAGACTTCTTCTGGGGACGAGCTCCGCGCGCCCACGGGAAATATGTGTTGGAAAGGAAGCACCGCACGTGGTCGAGTGGCCGGAGCGGTGTCTTGACGCAAACAGCAGCCGTGTTCTTTTCAGACGTGAATTATGCGGGGCTGCTAACAAATGCAACACCCTGCTGACCAAATTGAAAGAGTGTCAAGATGACAGGATGATGTTTCTTTGTCGGTATCCTACGGATAAGTTATGATGCAGGTAAGCGTGAATATATATATATATATATATATATATATATATATATATATTATATATATATATATATATATATATATATATAAATTAAGGAAATAAGTGTATACCTAAGGGCTCGTTTTTCCGAGTTTTGACACAACATTAATGAGATCTAACAGACAATAATGCCAAGGAATGTATATAGGGAAAGTTATTAGAACAAATGGAATGTGAATAAGAAGAAAGAAAAGTGGGTTGAAAAAATAACCAGCCGTGAGCAGGAATCGAACCTACGACCTTCAAATAACGCGTTCGATGCTCGAACGCCTTATTATCTCATTACTAGATCTCATGAGATCTCATTAACATATATATCACTTAAACAGTTTGGCGGCATTTAAACGTACACAAATATATAGGTGACCAGCTGAATGCACAAGCAGAATTCGTTTATTTGCTCTAGACCTTATGAAAGAAATTTTTTATTCACTACTGATGGCACCGAGTGCGTCAGGGATAATTTGACGCATCCAGGGGCTTCCAGCAAGCTAAACTTTGTTTTTAGACCATGGTCAATGAGCGTCTTCAAAAGAACGCGAAATTAGGGCCAGGACAAGAGGATATACGACATCTTCTTCAGTCTCCTATTATCCGTGCCGCAATTTTTTGCTGTTTCAAAGATGTTCAATAAATATTAGCGACTAGCCCAGCTGTAAAATCGCGGTAATGCCTATAATACCGGTGAAGGGAAACAGAGCTACGTCGGGAACACACAGGGTATACCGCAGAGTAATGTACCTGCGTTTTCTTGCTTTAATGAATACCCATAACTTAAATGGAGTTTGAATGCACAAATATATGCGCGACCATATGAAGTATTGCTTTGGCTTTTAGTCAACTACCTCGACGGTTCTCACAGCATGTCAAGCTTCTACATATATACGGTACTAAGGCAACGCAGAATAATGTTTCAGGTTTATTATATATGGGAGCGCTGACAACCAAACCCTAGTAGACGATCGCATCACCTCTTTGGCTTACCGTTTCGTGGTCCCCGGAACCGAAATCTAGACCTTCCGAGTTTTGAAGTGAATTGGAAGCTGCGCTAGTTTTATGAGCTTGTTCCCTAACTGCATAATCTGCATGTGTAACCATAGAGTTTCCTGGTATACATTAGAGGGAACTCTGGCACTAGTGTCTATGGAAGCTGCAACGCATGGCGCTTCAGCGAGCATAGGAATAATGGGTAGTACACACATTTGTCTAGTCTTCGTACTTCTGGCCTGCTTTTGGCTTCGTGTGTGTTTGTGTGGCTTGGAGCTGTCTTCTCACGAAACAAAAATCAGCAAATGTTCAGCGGTCGCACTGCACCACTTTATTCTTTTAGGCTTACCTTTTCATTATCGGGTCACAAAGTTCAAAAGGGTTGAATATTTCTTTCAAAACAAAACCGAAACACATCAATAAACAAAGCCGCAAGTACGATTCGCCGCCCGCAAGTACGAAGTCTAGGCAAATGTGTGTACTACCCATCATTCCCACGGTTGGTGAATGATCGCAGCGCCAGAGTCCCCTCTAGTCAATTTTAGGAAACTCTGTGTGTGTAACCACCCACTGCGGTGTTGTGGTTATGGTGCTCATCTGCTCATCAGAGTGTCTTGAGATCGAGTACCGGCCGCGGATGCCGCATTTCGACGGAGGCGAGCTCCTGGAGGCACGGAAGCTTAGATTTAGACGCACGTTAAGGAACCGCAGGCGGTCGAAATTCCCGAAGCCCTCCACATCGACCTTCATAACCATATCGCGGACTTGGAGCGTAAAGCTCCAACATTTATTATTGTTGGTATTACATGTTACATGGTCGCCGAAGCCTGCCTTTCTTTGAAGTAGTGTACCTTCCTTCTCATTGAGCGCATACACGGAGAGAAAAAAGAAGGACAATGCCGACTATGAGGAGACTACCGGAAAGACACAATGCGTAGTTATAGCGCAACTTTCGCGCATTTTACTTTGAGCTTGACAGCTATAAACACACTGGGATTCTCGCAGAGCCTACATTGACCAAGCTTAATAACGAGAAAAGGTGATAGCTATACTCATCATTCTTGTCATTCCCGTTTTCATCACCACACTAAGCCAGGAGATGATAGGGTACAACTCCGAGAATCTCACGTTGTTCATGCTCTGCATAAGCCTACGAAATCCTTGTTCTCATTGCATTGTCTAATCCTCCACTGGCCCAGGGGTCTGTGCTTAGGCAGAATTCATATAAAAGGCTAATTGCATCAAAACTTTTCAGTTTTTATTAGCTGTTTTGAAGACGCGGCTTTAACTTTATTTTTTATTTTTCTTTCATAAAGAGCCAACAGGATACTGTTGACATCAAAAGCAGTTGTGATTTCCGAACGCTGATACTCAATTCAGCACATTTGAAACCCCCGATCATCTTCTTTCCTTTTTGCTTCGAGTAGTTGAACCCTCAAAACCGCTAGGGTGGCGGTGTCAACGGCAAACCAGCGACATCGCGGCGTGATGCAGGTCAATGGCTTTCTGTCTGTTTAAGCTTAAAATTATACCCAAATTTATGTCGAAGTACACAAACATCGTTAAGGTTGTCTCATTATACAGCGATCTCACACTGGATTTTTCGCAGCCATGATTTCCCCACATGCTGGTGCCGCAGTGCCATTTCGCAACTTCCGAACGCTGCATCTGAAATTTTTGGATCTGCTAACGCTCTTAGCAGAATTTATATTATGCCTTGCGCAAGTCAGCTTCGGTGTAGACATAGTGAAAGGAATCGTTCTTGAAACATATTTTACGAGTTCGAACTCGGTAGCCTCAGAAAATATCGAAAATTATGGCCTGGCAAGATGTTGTGGCGGGTTCAACAGCCAGCGTTGTTATCGACAAGCAGCGTATACACACCATGCGCCTACTCTCACGGATGGTGGCGCTGCGAACACGCGAAATTATTACGTCAACCGAGGTGTCAACGGCTCACTAACTACAACTAAGAGAGAGAAAGAGAGAGAGAGAGATAAATAGAGAAGAAAGGCAGAGAGTTTAACCAAAGTTGGCTCGGTTGGCTGCCCTACACTTGAGGTGGGGAAAGGGAGAAGAATAGAAAGGAAGCTACAACTAAGAATTCGGTATACACCTACGATGATGCACCCGCAATGCGGCATCACGTTTGTCGTCTCCCTCGTTCGACTTAGGCTAACACAGAGCTGAGCTAGTTTTAAGTATTCATTCTGCAGGCTCATGCAAATCAAGCACGACACACACGCACAAAAAAGAAAGCAAGTAGAGACGCCCTAATTGCACTTTATTTTGTGTCGATGTTTCTAGGCTACGTCTTTTAGAATGAGTTTTTTCGTCGTTCCTTAATTGATCTGCCCTTTTTCAAGAACCTTAGCCAGCTTGCCCGACTATATCTTCCTTATCCGTTCAAATTAGCTTCCACATTAAAGGAATGAAGAATTTTCCGCCAACAGTGACTGACCTTTCAACGAAGGCGTTACCGAAGTACTTGAACGCAAACAGTTCTCCTCGACCACCGACTTGATGTGCTCCCGCAGGTGTGCGCGTAATTCTGTGAATTATTTTCTCATCTTTCATGTTGCCTCTTTCTCCCTGTCTCTCAAACAGGATAGCCAACCAGAAGTGCGTCTGCTTAACTCCACTCCCCCTGGTCTTTAATTTTGTACCTAGGTTTTTTTTCCCTGCCATAGCCTGTCACGAAGATCTCAAGCATCTTCATCGCTATTTAAAATCCCGATAACGCACAAAAAACAACAACAACAAAGCTGAGTAGATCAGTGGCAGAAAAAAAAAACTGCAGTGTCGCTCACCACTCCACACAAGCGGAGGAAAAAGTGAAGGTCATTGCAACGTGATGAATTACGTTGGAAGACATGAAGTAGAAAAGCTTTTGCTCTAAAGTATCTTCCACGAAGCGGTACACCAATGCTGTTGTTGTTACAAACGTGCCTCAATCCTCTCCATTCTCAGGAGGTAGTTATATATATATATATATATATATATATATATATATATATATATATATATATATATATAAAGACACCAGGTCACGTGCACTGACTCGAATACTAAGTTAATGTCATTTTGATAAGCGTCTAGCGTGTTGCATGAGAAGCTGGTGCATTGTAAGAAACTTTTACAAAAACTAACTTAATTCTTTGGATAAGCGACCTCCATCAATTGCGAAAATCTTCGGTTCATGGCTAAAAGGAAAGCGTGCAGTCGTTCACTTTCTGGAGGATTCTGAAGTATCTGGAAATTATTAAATAAGAAGAAGTATTATCTTCATTTTTAAGCGATATGTTGCATAACAATATTTTCGTGTTTCACTACGGTATCTTTGTGAAAACCTCTCTGAAAACAATATCCCTAAGAGACAAGATGAGCTTAGACATTTTATTGAACTTTAATGCCTTGTGGGAACACTTAAATTGGCATGATTACTTGTGTTTTTACAAACTCTGTGTGGTGTGGACTCATTTTTATGTAGTGTGGACACATTTCTGTGTGGTGTGGACACTGATTAATTGATTGATTGATTGATTGATATGCGGGGTTCAACGTCCCAAAACCACAATATGGTTTTGAGAGACACCGTAGTAGAGGGCTCCAAAAATTTCGACCACCTGGGGTTCTTTAACGTGCACCAAATCTGAGCATACGGGCTTACAACATTTCCGCCTCCATCTTTCTTTTTTCTTTCTTTCTTTCTTTCTTTCTTTCTTTCTTTCTTTCTTTCTTTCTTTCTTTCTTTCTTTCTTTCTTCTTTCTTTCTTTCTTTCTTTCTTTCTTTCTTCCTTCTTTCTTTCTTTCTTCTTTTTCTTTCTTTCTTTCTTTGCTTGCTTGATTAGCTTGATTAGCCTGATTTGCCTTGCTTTGCTTGCTTGCTTTGCATGCTTTTTTAGGTTTACGCGTGAAATTGTTTACTTGAAACACGTAACGTGGTCCCTTCCTTCTGGGTGTCGCTGTCCCTGCGCCTCGCCCTCTCCTTCCTCGCTCTAGCTATTTACCTTGTAGTCCTATCCTTTTAATTCCTTCTTACCCCCATCCCTCGTGAGCTACTGTTGAGGTGTTGCACTCTGATGCAGCCACTTGAGGGGGCTCACTTTTCTCTTCTTTCCTTTTCAAGAACCACGTAAAAAACTGAAAAAAAATTGAGCAGTCCAAACGGTAGTGCAGTGCGCATCGTTTTATCGATTCGATTGCGTTGTTGGTATGCACTGACCTGCGCCTCGCTTTGTTGTGGCACCGCCTTTACTCCGCAGGTGCGCAGCGTGGCGTGCCGGCGGCCGCCCTTGTTGCCGCAGTTTGCCCCCGAGCTCTCAGTGTGTTTTCCGGTTCCCTGCTGTTGCGTTTCTGCAAAACGTGTGCACGCGGGGTGCATTACAGGAACAACCCGCAATCCTTATCTTTCCGTTTTTTTTTGCGCTCTTGCTGCCTAGAGTAAACACTTGCTCAGCACGCTGGGTGTACAAGGTGCTTCTAACGAGGAGAAGAAAGGAGACAAATGAAACGAGGTTGTTCAAGTGTGGCCTGTTTGAGCGCTCCTGCCGCCACGCTTTGCTATATTCACTGGGATGTTTGCATTGCAGTCTGATTGTTCTGTTTTTTTTTTGTTCTTGTTCGTACTTAATAGGAGAAGCGCACGACTGGTTCAGTGTCCCTAACTATATGCAGATGGAACGCTGTTGAAGTTGCGGAGCTCTGCCGGCGCTACCCCAATTCAGTTCACTAAGAAATAGAGCAACGTATAAGCTGAACTAGTCGAAGGAAATAGTACAGATAACTATTTCAACGCTTCACATTTGAACGTTTGGATGGTGGAGTACGAGATGCATATTCCAGCACGAACCTAATACTTCCGGCTGATGAATGCAGCGCTCTTGTGGATGCTTTGGTGTAGATCACTAAATTCAGCTGCAAGCCAAAAATCAATATAACTGATTACCGGAAAAGCTTCCGAATGGTAACTTGTCTTCATACGCAAACAGTGGAAGCTATAGATTGACGCACAAGCTATCGTAACCTCAGTTAAGCTAGACTGTGCCTTTAAATGAAGTTTGCCCACGTTCGTAATCTCTTGTACGGGACCAATATTCGCTGCTTGTTTGACCACTTCTAATCTGTGCGCACGTTCTTATTGGCTGACTTGCTCGTCTGCATCGCACTTGCTTATCTGCTGCATTTCTCGCCACCTGTTGCTTTCTCATCCCTCTCTTTCACTTTCTAAATAAATAAATAAATAAATAAATAAATAAATAAATAAATAAATAAATAAATAAATAAATAAATAAATATAGGTACAAGGTATATGCTTTTCATAAACTGTTCATTTGTCAATGTTTCGATAGGAAAAAAAATCCTCATCAAGTCTTGTAGACCGGTCTGGCCTCCAATGAAAACGTTGGTGAACAATTTTTTAAAAGTGCATTGATTTTAGGGGTGAAGCTCCTTATGGTGTGGGTCTGTCCTTCCTCCGTTGTTGTCGTACGTAGCCACCGGTGGCACATACCCGCTCTAGAGCGGGTATGTGTGCCATAGGAAATGCGAGATGGTAGATGGCGGTACTTTGAGTGTTCACTAGATGGATGCACGGATGAACGCATGGACGGACGGGCAGACAGACTAGCAGACGGACGGACGGACGGATGGACGGTCGCGCGGAGCGGGTATGTGCCACAGGGAATGCGAGATACGAGAACTTGGAGTGTTTACTAGATAGACGCACGAGAAACGGACAGACATACTAGAAGACGGACGGACAGAACCAAGAACTAACCGACGGACGGAAGCATGGACGGCATTCACTCCGTGGATATGCTGTTATGCCGCGATTTCTTTCTGATAATCTGCTGCTCAATATATATATATATATATATATATATATATATATATATATATATATATATATATATATATATATATATATAGAGAGAGAGAGAGAGAGAGAGAGAGAGAGAGAGAGACAGTGCCTCCTGCAGAAAAGGGGCTCAGCC
This sequence comes from Rhipicephalus annulatus, assembly GCA_013436015.1. Taxonomy (NCBI): domain Eukaryota; kingdom Metazoa; phylum Arthropoda; class Arachnida; order Ixodida; family Ixodidae; genus Rhipicephalus; species Rhipicephalus annulatus. The sequence goes on from WOVY01006722.1 coordinate 31,980, forward strand.
TACAACCAAATAAAGGAATATTCATGCGCGTAACATTGGCCGTATCAAACTAATCGAGAATGCCTACTGCAGAGTTGTGCAGTGCCCACCACGCTATGATTTCTCCTTTTGCTAATTGCCAACATATATCCTCTATACACGTATGTGAGGTGCGACGCGCATCTTCACTGCTGCCGACTTTTTAACGTGCCGGTAGCTTTAAAACACGCACTGCATGTGTGATTCCCGTGCATTGTCTTCTGGTACGATCCTATGATTCTGCCTCACAATACTGTGCATGGGTTACAGAGACTTTTCCCACTTTATAACATTGTGATATAACCCCACCACGGTGGTCTAGTTAAAGAGTACTCGGCTGCTGACCCACAGATTGCGAGATCGGATCCCGGCTGCAGCGGCTGCATTTTCGTTGGTGGAGAAAATGCTGCAGGCCTGTGTGCTCAGATTTGGGCACATGTTAAAGAACCCCAGTGGTCAAAATTTCCGGAGTACTCCACTGCGGCGTCTCTCATAATCATATGGTGGTTTTGGGGTGTTAAATTCCACATATCAACATTCTAATATAACTTTTTAAATGGAACTGCTTCAAGGCCAGGTGTTGCTGCGTAGTATAGAAAGCACCCGCACGTCAGAGGCGTTCGTTCATTTATCGCGTGGATCGAATATGTTTTAGTATGTATATGTTTGCATCTATCTCAAATTGTTGCTGACGTACAACGCCGATTTCGTGCTCACAGCGATGCAGACAACGACGCCAGAATTTCTATGGAACGAGCACTTTAACGCTAACGCGTTAAAACAGACTAACCTAAGTTGCATAGCACCAGAATGATCATCAGAATGAATATAAAATTCTGCTCAATATTTGTGGTATTACGCAATTAAATAAAGAAAACATGCATTATTCCACATTAAACTGACGGCTGAACTTGCGGAACTTCTCTCGTATCGTAATGAAGAAGTACAGGACCACCGCAACAGTTAAACAGAGATTACATTCGCCATCGACGAAGCGGGATCAGCACGTCAGTCGCTCCTCATTGTCGAGTGAACGGACGGGTGGAGAAAAGGAATCACCGAGTAAAGAGAGAAATGTCGAATGAAGCGCCACGAAAGAGGGGAAATAAATCGAAGACGTACTGAGACGTGGCGGACGTCATCGTTTTGGGCGTGCCCGGCGGGCAGCTGGACCAGAGCGGCGGCCCGCACAGCCCGATGCAGCAGGTCGCCTTTCTCGTCGGACAACTGAGGCGAAACTTCTCGTTTATTCTCCCTGCTTTTCTTTTTGTTTTGTTTCTTTACCGAAACTATACGCAGAGAACCACTTGCCCTGAAAGAACCCTCTCCGCGCCGCCGCGCTTGCTTTTTCGAGAATCTCCCGCCGTGGCCATCATTCTTGGCTGCAACGCCGCACCAAGAGCTGCAGAGTTTTCCGGACATTGTGTGAACGATGACCGCTGGTGGAGATTTTTTTTCCTGGCTTTGCGTCGGCCGCTTTCTCGTCCTTCTCATGCCTTCTTCGTTGTTGTATTCAAGTGTTCTGCACTTCATCTTTATCCCGGTACCCGATGTGTCAGTCGCCCACATTATTTTGTTTGCTTTTAGAAGTTGGACGGCCTGTCGAGACCTTCTTACCATCAACCGCTTGGCGAAGCGTGTGCGCTTCTACTACGTTCGCTTCTATCTGATGTGCCACATTTCGTACTTATTCATTTATTTACTAACTGAGTTGCGATCATTGAAAAATAGAGGATTTATAGAGAAGAACAACGAACATAGTATAAGATGTGCAACCACTGCTCTAACTTTCTTAAGTGCTTGCGAAGCTCACTGTCACTTTTGGCCCCGTCGCTCTTACTTGATACACGTGAAAAGAGAAAGAGGGAGTCCAATAGACCGGAAACCGAGTTCAAGTTTTCTATACTGCACTAATGTGGAGAATTCATTTAGATAAATATTTGAGGTCGTTACGGGCCAAATATCTTAAAGTGGTATTTAACCATGCCATGAGCGTGAACTTAGGAATAATATTGACAACCTGGGCTTCTTTAACGTGTATCTATAGGTTTAGGTTCGTCTTCGTGTCACTAGTACCTTCATTTAGAGAGGCAATCGCCAGGCTAATTCCAAGGGCTGACGTTTCGCCCCCCCCCCCCCCTCTATCCGAGATGCACCACGAAAGCGCGGACAATTTAGTGTTCAGTCGTTTCGGTGCATCGGCAAGTGCCGGCTGTGGCCAAAAGAGGCAGAGCCGAGAGGCGATAACAAAACAAAAATATATTCTGAGATAAGGCAGTGCAAACAACACACGAATGTACACGCTCAGCGGTTATCAAATACGGTAAGACACCACTCCAATATTTGCAAAACAATGGACACAAACTACGACACGCGCTACAATGCAATCTCATGCGCTAAGAAAGTCACTGATAGACTAAAATGTTCGTCAAACGTATTCAGTCCAAGGATCTTGGAACAGAGCTTGAATGCTTCTCTTCAAGGAATCACTCACTGAAAGTCCAGCGGTGGTTGCCATTCCAATGCGTCCAAAGTTTTTTCTTTTTTTCCAGAACACTCTCGCGTCGTCAAATGACTGCACTTCAGTAACAAACACTTCTTCACCGGCAACACATCGGTTACTCACGTGCTGCTACGGCAGGTCACGTCTTCGTCTACTGGAGGAAAACCTTTGTCACTTCGTCCTTTCAGAATAAGGCTTACTTACAAGTTTCGGCGTTTCGTCGGCGCGCCGCACAGGCAAAGCTGGGGGAAGGGCAGGACCTTTTTCGTATCGTAACGCAACTCAGCAGCATCACGCCCCATCCAGAGATGTTTCTGGATTTCGCTGCGTGTTACATACGAGGAGGTTGGTCAATGTGGCGGCTGTGCTTTCGAGGGGCAGAGAAGGCGCACGCGCGGCCTCTTTTGATGTTTGTTTCTCCGTTGCACCAGCTTCTGTCGCACCTTCCCGGCGCCTCGTTTTCACGTGGTCGATATAATTCGGCGCCGCGCGCTTGGTTTAGCGCTCGTTTGTGACACTACGCATTCGCATGTCGTCTTGTTTAAAATAAGTCTACCATGACGGGTGGAATCAAATCTTCTTCGAGCTAAGCAGTGGTGCCCCTTAGGTGTTCAGCTGTAATGACAGGTCACACAATTAATTAGTAGACAATGGGTTGACGGAAGACAGCAAGAAATAAATAATGAAAACAACAGAAACAAGCAAACAAGCACAGAACAGACATGAACACACAGCCAGGATATTTCTCTTGTCAGATACAACTTAAAACGTTGGAGAGGCTCCGTTCGCATGATGAAAGCGTGGCAGCCGATCGCCTCCGTGATTAAAAGAATATTCCGACTCATGCCCTCTGCAGTGTTTCCTGGCGGCAGAGTCACCAGCCATGTGGCTAGTGACGTCAGCCGGACGAGCCCGCCCGTTGGTTCAGGCTAGTGTGCATCCGCCTTTGAGATGAACCGCCACTGACTTCTAAAACTGTGTCTGACCATACTATACTGTCGTTAATTGTTCACACAGGCCGTAAGATCGCAAAAACCAAGCGCAAGGTTATGCTACTTCTATAGGTTCGCTTCTGCTTCGGATATTATAGGTGATGTAAAATGCACCACACTTGCTTTTTACAACAAAGCACAGTGCAGAGCTTAGAAACCAGTTTGTATACGTGTTAGGGTTCACCAAATGGTGCAAGTTTTCTTTCTGGTCAGCGTGTACACGCAACTGAACACCACGTTTTTTTTTGAACAGTACTTCACAACTTAGTAGTGAACATAAACTTACATAACAAAATAGACAAACACAAAGCAAGCGCAATATAGAACGAGCAATCGACGAAGCCAAGCAGAATAAGCGACCGGGCACGTCGAGCCGCGAAATTGTGTATGCTCTCGCAATATTCGAAAAACCACGTATTCATGATTAACAGACCCCGCGTGCCAAACTACCCCCTCTGTTTTACTCGAACCTGCAGTTTCCGCTTGTGTCACCTCCAACGCCTTCCGTATGCAGTCCGTTCTGTGTTCCCCGGCAATTTCGGGAACAGCCAGGGTCCATCGAGCGAACCGCCCAAAACTGTGTTGCCCAGTCGGTGCCACCACACACAGTTCCCATCCTCTCACCTGTACGCTTCGAAAGTCACGACGCGGACCCGCTACGCTCACTGGTCGTCACGGGCTGTCGCCACACGCTGACGTCTCTCGTACCGTCCTTGAGCCGTGCAAATCAGAGCGCGAAAAAGCGCCATACTTTGTTCTTCACGTTTTGCTTTTTTCTACTTTCCCATCGGCGATGTCTGACGGTCACCCTGGTCGATTCTGACGCCCCCTCTCTTTGCCTAAACTTAGTTTCAGCTACGCGCAAACCCTGTGGGCTAATGTTGACCACCTTGATTCGTATTAAAAGGCAAGTAAACAGGCTCCATTTTTTTGTACATTTCCCAAACAAGCTCACTGATTCATGAAGGCAGCCGTGGTTATCACATTTTATGAATGTCGAAGTAATGTGGCTAGCACGCACCCAACTAAGAAATATAATTTTTGGCGCCCGTTTCCCGCCCCTGTCCGATCCTCCCCGCACGTGAAGTCATGTAAAGTAGCTCATGGGCAACTTCACGTAGCGCTGACTTTATACATTGGTCTTCTGCTCTGCGAGGCGCCTCTAGGGGGACCCTATAGCACCGCTCTGACACGAACGAAACGTGGACAGAGCCTTGCTCGGTCGTTAATTGCATGCCGATGACGTAGTTGTTGACGTCGTGTTACGTTTCCGATTGGCGTAGTCACAAAAACGTATACAGTGCCTCGATGACGTCGTCGTCCGTGATGGTCGAGGAAAGACATCGAGACACTCTGACGACAACGGGCGAAGCTATACCTTTCTTCGCTGCTGTAAAGAAAGGCTGAGTGAGGAATCAAAACAAGACGAAGCGGGTTTCCTTATTGCAGCACTCGTTCGAAAACTTCTTGCGGCAGCATGGTCACATCGTACAAGTGCGCTGTTGTTGCTTCATCACATATTTTCACAACTGGCCCTCTATAGTGTGCTCTAGCATGCTTTCAGGCGTTATCTCCTCCTTAACGGAGGCAGCAATCACGTGCCACTCCCCACCCCCTCGTGACGGAGAATCCTAGATGTTTCATTAAACAAAAGTTCATTTCTCCGACATTTACTCCCAGAAAGTCAAGGACTAACGGTGCACCATTGTGAGAAGCACGTCATCGATTCTGGTTCATTTTTTGCACCCAAAGTTTTTTGATCAACTCGACCATCAGGGTGGGATGTAGAGGGAAACGGTAAGTCATGCAATCTCGCCCCTTCCTCTCCACCCATCTCGTAATGGAGACCCGTGCGCACACTTATGTCTTGAAAAGGCTTGATGTAGCCTGTCTCTTTCTGAAGGAAAAGAAATCCTGGAAGCTCCGCCTCGCAGCTCATATGTACATAATGCCATAAAAGACATCCTGCACCACTCGAAAGAAACTGATTTAAACGCTTATCTGTAGCCACACTGCCCTATGCACGTGCATTGTGAATAATCTAGACCACGGTTTCTCGAAGTGGGTTGCTCGGGGCTCCGCGAGCCACTGATAAAAAATATTTCGTGGTTGCGCATTCGCAGTCACTTTTATGACTCCGAAAACAGGCCATGTGGTTAGGCTATTGCACCTGAATTTCAGAGGCGTTATATTACTCCCCTTGCCCCCCCCCCTCCCCTGCGCATTTATCGTATTCGAAGAGAGGCGCTGAAGATGAGGCAGTGGATATGCTACAGCCATTTGCAATAAGATATGCCTATGAGCCGTCATACCAGAAAATGCCCTAACTGAAAAATAAGCGTAGGAATCAACTGAATCCAGAGGCTTACATGCGTCTAATCCGGAGTGTCACTGAGCCTCACAAAGATTTGTTGATGCGAGGAAGGTGAGTTCAATTGTATGTCAGTGAATAAATGTTTCATACAGCTTTGCTTTTGAATTTATTGCACGTGAGTGTACCATGAACCAAACGTAAAATGCTTGCATAAAAACAAAGAAGGAGGAGTTGGAGGGGTCTTTGATACTTAGTGGAGCTCAGCAAGGTTCCCTGGCACCAACATGCTTGAGAACTCCTGATCCAGACTCATGCTTTCTCCCTCTTTCTCTCTTTCTCAGGGGAACTCGTTCTCAGGAATTGATAATCACGTGCAATCAATGACAACTCCTAAAAATTTAATTGTGTGATACTGCCAGAATCAGCTCTGATTGATTGATATTTGGGGTTTAACGTCTCAAAACCACCATATGATTAAGAGAGACGCCGTAGTGGAGGGCTCTGGAAATTTGAACCACCTGGGGTTCTTTAACGTGCACCCAAATCTGAGCACACCACCTCTTTCTACCGTTAAGGGACAGTTCAGTATGTGGATAAATAAACGATTGTCATTATCTCACTGGTAGCCTTCCCCTCGCAACTGACTCTGCTCATCCGAACACCAAGCGGTGTTAAGTTAATTTTCCCACTATATAGTTACCAAGGAAAGCATACTTTGGCCGTAAATGTTTCTTCAGTTCAGTTCAGTTTATTTTTCATTCGCTCTCACTTTGATTTCTGCGTGTCGTGGCATACGGTAATTTTCACGTATCGATTTCAATAAGAGAAAGATCAGGCCAGCCTACAAAAAAAAAAGAAATGCAGCGACTCATTTACGGTAATCGAACAACGTACCTATTTTCCCGCACATGCAGACCTGGGCACAAAAAACGGGGCTAGACACCCCTTATTCACGCTATGTCGCCCCATTAAATAAAAGCGAAGCAAGCACGCTAGCGGCGTTCATTTCTGTAGATCACGTTGTATATAAGGCTGCAGTTCAATCGCTAAGTGTCGATGACGAGGAGTTTATGAAACCTAACAAATATAGCTGCTGAGAAAGCTGTAACCTGTGTCCCGTGGCAGAGAGCGTTCAACTTCATTACAGTCCAGTGCCGACGCTTAAATTACCCTGCGCCACCCGTCTACTTCCACATGGGGACCAGCAGGCCTCTGCCCCGTCCCATGACAGTTGCCAGGCAGTAAACACTACCGAGCACGGACGAAATGCAGTAAATCTGTTTTATTCACTGCATGGTCAAAGAAAAAGAATCATCGTGTGCAAGGTGAAGCTGACGCGACCAAAGGTGACAGTAAGGAATTTGCTCACTGTCACACACATATCCTCGTGTTCCCTGTCACTTTCATTGCACGGCAGAAAAGAAAATATCCTAAGAAAAAAAAGCAGGCGTGCCCTTCTCTTTAGAATTTTTCTGAAAGATAACGTTCCTTTCACGGGCCGACAAAGTGCACCGAGGCTCAGAGCAGTACTTCACCAATGCGTACAACTCGATCGCCACGAGAACGTTGTGTGGAAGGTTCACAAGTCCACGTGTTTTCATAACCAGAGCCGCGATGGTGATTCGTTCTCCATTGGCGGCATCGGCTGCGCACATTCAACAACGTGACCTGCGTTGTATACAACACCGCGCCGCCAACGAGACACCTCAATGTTTCGCTTGTGGTATCTACACGCTTGTAGATGCTGGAGAAAGGCCAGACATTGAGATTTCAATTTCGAAACACCCGCACGGGGTAAACTGCAGATGACGAGCGAGCGAGATCACGGATAGTTTCCCTTTTATATGGCCTGGCAGCAATGCGGTTAGCAGCATCGGCATGCTTATCAGACATCTGGGAGGTTTCTTGGCCTTTTCGGTTGGGCTGCAGCTAAGAGAAGTTCATAATTGCACTCAAAAGCAATCGTTGTGGGAGTTAGTCAACCCTCGTGAGGCTGTTCCATCGACATAGTTCCCGCCCGAAGTAGGCGGTCTGTGCACAGGAGCAGCGGCTGCTGCAGCGCGGTTGAGAGTGGAGTCCACAAACTGACGTCACACGCGAGAGAGTGCCACTCCAAGATCTTGAGGCCAAACAGCTAGCACGCGCGCGCGCGCGCGGTGTGTGTGTGTGTGTGTGTGTGTGTTGTGTACTGACCGATAAATCAATACAGCAAACTTGCGAAACAACGCCGTAGTAAAGTTGGGCATGTGGTCGGAGTTACTATAAAGTAACCAGACAAACGTAGAAACCTGAGATTAAACGTGCGAATAATCGCGCATTTGAAAGCGTAGAATCGTAACCATCACGTTTGCGGTCGTTTTGCGATAAATTTTTGTTGCACAGCAGGTTTCAGAAGTTTTATATTTAGAGCTATAGTTTGCGAAACATTTTAGAACCAACGGGAGCTTAGACAGAACGGAGATTAAAAGGCGATACAAAAAAAGATAGAGATAAAAAGTTCGCAGGCAAGAGCAAAAGAAACGGAAAGACACATCTCAGGACAAGAAGACTACGTTCGTTCATTCATTCATTCACTCATTCATTCATTCATTCATTCATTCATTCATTCATTCATTCATTCATTCATTCATTCATTCATTTATTCATTCATTCATTGAAATACACAAGAAAGTGGCGGGAGTAGCCAATCGTAATACTTCTGAGAGCATTCGCGAGGAAAAGAGGGATGAGAAATACACAGTAATGCAAAAATATAATGAACCCTTACAACCTACATTAAGAACCTTACAGTGATTGACTAATCCCATTAAATGATTGCAGGGGCAAGATGTAGAGCAGAACTGCAGTGATAAAGCGAAGAAGCATCGACTTAGTAAATTTTTTTAACACACGATGCCATAAAGCTGAACGCGTGAGATATCGGATGAATGCCTTTCACGTGACATAAACACTATACCAAGTCCCGTACAAGCCGTTGAATACAGTCATCTGCGTTTAAACGGTTTCTGTAATGTTTAGTTCATCATCTACTAGAATTCCCCAGCTCCCAAACTTTTTTTCATTGTCGCATGAGCCTGTTTGAGTTTACATCGACAGAATTGAACTCCCTCAGGCACGACATAAAGCGATTGGGAGCAATTTCGAAAGAATAGCGCGTGACGCCGTTCCTGCCTGCGTCAATTAATCATGTACCTCTGAACTTCACTGCTAGATAAAATAAAAAAAAACCAAAACCAATCTGGAGCAGAATGCACTGTTCTACATCATTGGAGTGCATAAGCATGACAAAAAACTGAACCGATAATGATCAGAATGAACCAAAACAGTGAGCCTTCTTTCGCATCCAAGTATACGAAAGGCATCCAACGACATTGTGGCCCGAAAATGTGTAGACATTTGTATTTCTTCGTTTGTATTTCAATCACTATATTCCGTGGTGAGAAGACAGGTTATAGCCATATTTCATTTCCTCTGTATGAATAATTTATTTCAGCTTTTCTTTTGGTCCATCCAATAAATGTACCTTGATGGTGAGTTGAATAATTAATTAAATAATAAATAAGCCAGGTTGCTTTTTACAAACTCGTTTTCACATGTGTATTAGTTACATAATTTTTTTTTGCTCTAAGGAGAATAACGATCCCTTCCTCGCAAAGAATAAAATTCGACACCATGAACCGGCAGGATTCTTTCAGGAAGGCGAGGTCAATAGATAGGCGCAAGCACACAGCCGAGTGTATACGCGTGGATAGGAAGGCCGAACAAACCCGAGGAGAAAAATCTCGTGAAGTTGCTCCATACGTGGATTAGTGGATGCTTCCTCGTGATTCGTCGTCTGCGTTGCGTGCTGTGAAGGTTAGGGATCGTTTCAGGTAATCAGTATATAACGATATCCGGCAGAGTGTTCAAGAAGAAAAAGAATACCTCGCGCATTCTGTGCTACACTAATCTTTCCGTGACTCTCATTCAGGATTCACTGCGAGACGCTACGTGAGGCATATAAAGGCACTCCCCTACCTTCTGATTTTCTTTTCTGTCTTGCTGGCATTCCTAATCACTTTAGCTGCGGTGTGGTGCTAACTTGTCGAGATGGGGTTATCAACGTTTTCGCCAGAGCGTTGCTCAAGAAGGATAGAACCAGAGCGGAGCATGTCCGTTGCGTTGATTACACTGCCAAATATTTTGTCACTCTTCATTTACGATCAGCCTTTCCTCGTTGCCTATGCTGCGTTGCCAAACAACGCTGCCAATGCAACTTACCGCTCGCACGAGTGCCTTCAACGAACGAAGTCTGATGGTGTACACCGACTTTCCTCACGTTGGCGCGAGTCGTGCTTGACTGGGTTGATTGAAATCGAATGGGTGAGCACTCTTCCACGGGGCGTGGTATCCATTGCGAAATGAGGGTTTTTTTTTTTCTTGCAGACTGACCCATCTCTTCCGGGAAAATTACCCAACTTGGCCTTAATATTGGCGGCTCTGGTTCGCGCAGCTTGTCTTGTCTCATTCGTGGACCACACTTCAGCTGCACCTCCAGCTGCTAAACAGTACGGGCAGCTCATGCTCGCTCAAGTCATCAGAATGCCAGAGCATCACCGATTTCCTAACGCTACCGCTATTGTGTACATTTCTCAAATAAGCCACTGAAGATGACACACCTAGCACAAAAGCGACTGTGCATTTATTATCGGTCATAAATAGGAATGTCGCTCGGGAAATTTATTGTATCTTTAGCATTTCTTTATAAGTGTTTTAATATCAGTCATAAGTCAAAACATCGCTCCAGATATTTACTGAATCATCAGAATTTAATTATAAGAAACGAGCACGAAACAGCAGGCGTACGTGAGACCTCGATAGCTGGTAGGTAAGAGCTGTACCGGGTCTTTGAACTGCGGCAATCTTGAAAAGCCATTTTTAATAGAAACGGTACCAAACCAAGAGGTTATAGCCTCACCATGAAGCTAAGCTAGGCTCAAACAAGAAGCTAGGCTCGTTAAGCAGAAGTGTATAAGTGACTGACAGCTAGAATAGCATAGTCAAGCAAGGTTAAGACGGTGCAACAGAGACAGAACGGAGGGCATGGTGAGACGTCAAGAAAACTATGTCGTCTAGTCACATCTGGCAGCTACTTTGGGAACAGAGGCGGCCTTCATTTCGTACAAATTTCAATTGAGCCCCACTCTTTGAAAGCACGAAAAGCCAGACAACTTGTGCGTTGACCGAAACAGACACGCACTGCGTGGACTTCTCCTACAACTATAGATATGTCTAACTTATTGACATTACGATTACTTTCCTTCGAGTGAGAAGCACCTCTCATAAGATGTACCGGACGAGGTCGGAAAGGACTTGATCCAAGTTCTTTCGTTAAGACGCCGAATGCGCGTCGAGTTCGCTATTATTATTACTTTTCTACGTCCCTGCAAGCTTCAAAGATAGGACTGCAGCGAAAATCTAGTTACGTCAGTATAAAGAGCCCACCCTTTACTCCGCTAGTTAGGTTTCATACTCTGTACTGAATTCATACCGGTGCTCACAGCGCTTCGCAGAGAAGGCGATTCGCACGCTGGACGACTAATGATGATCTGTATTCTGTTAGAGACGGGCAAGATACCTCTTGCGACGACAGCGTAAGTAAGCGCGATGAAGCGTCGGGAAATGCCATCTACTCATTGCTGAATTTTCACTGTATTCGAATACTTGTATCAAAGAACGCGAAGAGAAATGAAGATAAAAATATTGCCGTTGTTGAACTTCCTTTAACCAAATTTTCGAGTGCATGCTCGGTTTCTTGCAGCACAGACACTGACTGATAAGCACCGTCGGTGCTCTCGACTTGAAGTCGCAGGTGCATGCTAATGCGAACGGCACAGAATATGAAGTGTAGTACACTCCCTGCTCGCGCACTCTTTTAGATGCGAAGTATATATATGTTATAGGCTGTATTCCAATACTCAGCGTAGAAGGCTGAATAGACGGCTAAATGGGCGGGCGGCCATCTTAAGCCCCACTCCAATTCTCACGTAGCCGGCAAAATAGACCACTCCGAGAAGTCCGCATCGTAGACAAATACGATGCAGGCTACTTTGCTCTCTAAACAAGATGGAGGATCGGCGAATCGCTCAGATAGACCGGATCTCTCCAGAATGGTCATCTGCACACAAGCTGACCCTTTCCCAGACGCTCAATGTGAGTAAAACGTTTATTTGTTTTTTTATTTTAACACGAAATAAGCCAGAAAATACAACTGTTACGTTTGTTTATTTTAGGTTTTTTTTTCTCGACGCGAGGTGGCGTATCGTCGCTTGAAAGCCGCCCAGAAGTGTTCCGATTCTCGGACAGCATGGGCTCGGTGCTGTCTTCTAAGCAGTCTGCGTGGACTGTCGACGTGCTGTCTAAGAATCGGAACACAGGCATTGTAGAGCTTAATCCAGTGTGCAATGTGAGTACCCTTATTGCGCATGCGCGTCCCATTCCCCTCCTCTCCGACAGTCCCCCCTCTATCACCTCGCAACGCCGACTCAAGCAGCGTCTGCTAGCCTACGCCCGCTCCCTCCCCTCTCTCTTTCTTCTCTAGGCATCTCTCCTTGCGGCTTTTACACCCTCATTGCGCATGTGCGTCCCCTCCTCTTCTACGCTCCCCATGTCTCACCTCGGTACGACGACGTAGGCAGCGTCTGCTAGCGAGTGTTTGTGTTTAGGTAAAGTGTTTAAGGATTTGGAGTGCATTGAAATCTACTATGGGAGAGCAAAACGCCATCTTAACCCCTTGATTGAAAAAAAAAATATGGTTGACCCCTCCGTCATAGGAATCAGTAGAACCCGAAAGTATAACGTGTTTTTACAAAATTCACAGAGGTTAACCAGGTACAACCTAGTTGACCTCCCTGACTTTCCTTTGCCTTCTTCTTTCTCTCAATACCGACGACTAATGTCCATCATTATTGATTAAAGAGACCCTTCTGGTCGTAGATTTTTGTTATAGCTGCAGTAAACGGGGGGACTGGAATCAGAGAAAGCGATGTAAGACAGCTAGATGAGCGTGACTGATTGGACACCAAAATAACACTAACGTTGCATATTCGCGGCATATTATATTTATATTGGACACCACTGCCCGACCGGAGCGAAAGAAAGCAATCGTTATCTTCCCTTTGGCCAGCCGCGATTGGATACCGGAGTGCTCGATTCAAACGTGCTTCCATGGTTTTGCACAACATCGCAAAGGTAGGCAGTTCATTTCGCAAGCGGTGGACGTAAATCGAGTAATCACGGCAGTGTTTCCCTCTCTGCTTTGTGAAAGTTCGCGAATCACACAAGCACTGGCTATCCGACACAACGTGGCTAACATTCCGCAACCGGTGAGGAATGGCATTTCGAGCCAAGGCAACAAATCCCCACACTGGCGAAGCCTTGCCGAGTACACGGCCGCTGTGAAACATAGAACGGCAGTGGAGAATGCGCTCGTACACCATTAGCGGGAGCAACAAACGTGACGTTTATCGAGTCATCTCGAGGTCAGCGCTCACTTTGGTGTCTCGACTCGTGGAATATCTTCTTCGCACAGTCAAACGAATCCAGCTGAAGCGGGAAAAATGCGTGCGCGCGTCTCTGTCACTTTCTGTAATCATCATCATTATCATCATCATCATCATCATCATCATCATCATCATCAACAACAACAACATCATCATCACCATGAGCCTGACTACGTCCACTGCAGGACAAAGGCCTCTCCCATGTTCCGCCAGTTAATCCGGTCCTGTGCTTGCTGCTGCCAATTTATACCGCAAACTTCTTAATCTCATCGGCCCACCTAACCTTCTGTCTCCCCCTAACCCGCTTGCCTTCTCTGGGAATCCAGTTAGTTACCCTTAATGACCAGTGGTTATCCTGTCTACGCGCTACATGCCCGGCCCATGTCCATTTCCTTTTTGTAATCACTGTTTTATATAAACCATGCAGTATTGCGAGAGCTGGTTCTCTGCTTCAACAATATTAGCAGATTCGTTAGCACTAATGTTGAATTCCAATGGCGGATCCAGATCAAGTTTTTCTGCCCTGAGTCAAGCGATCACATTTCAACGGTAGATTGGGAGCGTGAATTGTGTGTTCCAATGGCAGATTGAGAGCAACCGCAGATCACGGATCGCTCCGTGGAGCAAGAATTCCCGCTCCGCTGAAATCGGGCGGATTCGACCGGAAGTACAAGTGACGTATTCTGTGCGCCCGCCTTTCATCCAATCACCGATAGATGTCCGGACGACGCTTTGTACTCTCTCGCACCCTCTCATGCTCCTTCTCTAGATTTCCGCTCACCAACAGCTTCCGTCAAGACGCGCGCGTTCCAACCACAGATTTGGCGAGAGCGATCCCGCTCGGATCTGCGCGCTCCATTCGCAATCCGCTCCAGCGCTCGCGATCTGCCATTGGAATTCAACATAAGTGCTAAACTTGTTTTTTTTTTGCTAACCACTCAAATGTACATTATCGTAGTAGTTTGTAGATTCACAACTTTTGCGCAACATGTTGTCTTGATGAACTGCATGCTTGCTTGTTTGTTGCTTGCTTGATTGATTAACTGACTGATAATCGGCCGCTGGTCTAGGATTATAGCGCTCGCCTTCTGACCCAAAGGTCATGGAATCGTATTTCGGTGGAGGCGAGTGCGCCATGTGCTTAGATTTAAGTGCTAGTCGAGGAATACCAAGGGATCGAAACTTCCGCAACTCTCCCCTACGGTGTATCTCGTAATCATATCGTGGTATTATGTCATAAAAAGTCATGGTAATCATGTCATAAAATTAAGCCAGAAGTAATTGATTAATTGATTGCGAATGATTGATTGATTGGTTGATTTATTGTGTGAGTGAGTGAACTATACTGTTTCATAGCAGCGTCCATGTGGTCAGAGGCGGTGTCGTGGAAGGTGCCGATTAATTTTAACTGCATAGGCTTCCTTAACATGCACCCAAAGAACGAAAGTTGCTGCTTTTCGATCCCATGTTCATTTGGCCGAGCATCAAACCAACAGCCTGATGCAGCATCATAACTCTGAATCCACAGAAGCGCGTTATTTGCTTATGAATTTGTGGTGAAAAATAACACATAGTGGTTTGGGCGTACATTCAACTACTAAACATGATGCCGGTCAGCACACACAAAAAAGAGCGTTCCTTGCGAACGTGTTTTTTTTTTTTTTGAGTGGGCTGACACTATAGTGCGAGCCTTCTTATATAAAGCTGCACCAGCCCAGACAACTGGCAAGTGCCCTTTTCATCCAAGAAAAATGAGCTGGATAGGTTGGCTCCAAGTATCGGGTCAAGTCCTCCTTTTCATATCCTTTACCATGGAGAGCTCCTGCGCAGTTCACCAGCCAATCGCTTTTCGTGCCCGCGGGCGTTCGGGATAATTGGCATCCAAGCACTGTTCTGAAAAGAGCAGGTATGTTACCGCTTCTCCAACCACCCCGCCTCCTGCGGTCCTTCCACAGTTTATCATATTTTGCATGGCATCCTTGAATTTGGTTTATTTTCCTTTTTATATGGTGACCTCTACACTGTATCAACTCACGTATTGCGCCCTGCTTAGCACTGGAACTAGTTTTGTTTACCTTAAATAGCCCCTTCCTTAGAGTTTCAATCTCTACCTGAGCTATTCTTGCTCCTTCAGAATCCAAAACCGATAATGCAAGGGGCAAAGGAAGAATAGATGCCATGCTTTTTTGATACAAATAAAAGCAATAAAAGATGATCGCGTGGCCCCCTTTTTTTTGCCTATTGTGACAAAGAAGCTTGTGCTCATTTCATAGCTTTTTCTCTCTTTTTAACACACAATAAGCGAGTGCGTTTTTACCGAACAAGAAGCAGGCGCACCTATGGGTTCGAAGACGCGCAGAGCAGTAAAGACTTTTTAATACGTTTTGTGTGGCAATGTGAATGGCGGCTGTCGGGAATGTATGAGATGCCACTGAAATCTGAGAATAAGAAGGAAAGCAAAAGACAGTATCGCTTCGATAGGAAGCAGCCAAAGGCTGTTGCTAGCCTCAGATGGCTCCCTGACAACAGAGTTTCTCACATGAATGATTTTTTTCTTTGTTTTTTTGACTCTGCGAATTCTGATACAATGCAGCAGCGTAAGGCTAACAGCAGTGGAACGGAATAAACGTATGTAACGGGAAGTTTAGCCTTACAAAGCATGGTAGAAGTCTAAGCTAGGTATGTGATGTGAGGCACGTGGCGCAATCATTCTGATGCTATAATCGAAATTCAAAACCAGCTAACCCTAACTTTTTTCTGCCCATCGTATATTCTCGCATGTTGTAATTTTCCAGGAAGCGCAAGACAAAACAAATCATGCATTCATTTCTGTAACGGGTTGATCTTTAAGGAATGAACGAGAGTCTTGCTGAGTCAGAGATATTAGAGAATACTATTGGGTGACTTGACGGCTTTATTATAGATTGATTGGTTTCAGGAGTTCACCCTCCCAAAACCACCATATGATTATTAGAGACGCCGTAGTGAATGGCTCCGGATATCTGGTCCACCTGGGCTTCTTTAACGTGCACGCACATCTGAGCATACGAAAAGGCAGCTACCGCAGCCGGGATTCGATCCCGCGACCTGTGGGTCAGCACCCGAGTACCTTAGCCACTAGACCACCGCGGCGGAGCTGGTTTTTAATATTAAAAAGAGAAACATCACTACCGAAAAAAAGCAAAGCAAGAAAAATTCCAGAAATCCTGACTGTTTGTTGTTCTTTACCTGGCACCGACATCGTATAGACTATATAGACTGGCCTCCAGCAATTTGGCTTCATCGAGAGAGAGAAACGAGAAAAGAGGAAGGCAGGGAGGTTAACCAGATGCTAGTATCCGGTATGCTACCCTACACTGGGGTTGGGGAATAGGGGGTTGAAAGAGAAAGGGGGAGTTAAAAAAATAAATAAGAGAAAAACACCGACACACACGCACACACAAAATCAGTTCACTCAGAGGCGTTCCGACAGGCCAGTAGTTCGTAAGAAGCCCAGTAGCGCTTGCACGGCTTTCTTCTGTGACGATGAGTCATGACGATGGCGCAATATCCTTTCTTCTGACAGCGGCTGGTCATCTAACCTGTTTAGTTTATTAGAAAGGTGTTGTCTCTCCAGGTTGTATTTCGGGCAGTCACACAGTATATGTCGAATTGTTTCTTCATCTCCGCAGTGTGCACAGTCGGCGGTGTCGGCCATACCTATGCGGAACGCGTACGCACGGGTAAACGCGACTCCCAACCATAGTCTGCACAGAGTAGTAGCGTCGCCTCGTCGAATTTTTGTTGGAAGCTGCATGCTTAACGTTGGATCAAGGGATCGTAATCTTGCATGCGTAAAGAGAGGCTCATTCCAAAGAGCCATGGAGCGTTGGCGAGCAAGCATGCGGAGCCTCCTAGCAGCGTCCGTTCTTGATAAAGGTATTGACTGGTCGTTGTCTTCTGTATGGGCTGAACGGGCTGCTTGATCAGCTCGTTCGTTACCGATAATTCCACAGTGGCTTGGCAACCACTGAAATATAACGTGGTGCCCTTTCTCTGTTATGTGGTGTAGCATTTCTGCTGTTTCAAATACCAACTGCTCGTGTGGACCACGGCGTAAATTTGACAGAAGTGACTGCAGTGCCGCCTTGCAGTCGCAAAAAATCGTCCACCGTTGCGTGCTTTGGTCGTTAATAAAACGCAGCGCAGCGCGAAGCGCTGCAAGCTCTGCTGCCGTTGTTGTGGTTGCATGAGCTGTCCTGAATTTAATGGTTGTGGCGTGCGTTGGAATAACGACCGCCGCAGTTGAGCTGTTTGGCAGGACGGAGCCGTCGGTGTAGACGTGGGTGCAGTCTTGGTACTTCTCGTAAAGCAGAAGTAATGCGAGCTGCTTGAGGGCTGGTATTGAGAAATCACCTTTTTTCTGGATGCCTGGTATTGTCAGGTAGATGACTGGCTGTTTGAGGCACCATGGAGGAATTGAAGGTCTCGCCGCGGGCGTAAAACCAGTTGGTAGGAAGTCACCATGTGTAGTTATTGTTCTACAAAAGGAAGTATGAGGTCTATCCACTGGTAGAGAGGCTAGGTGGTGATGGGGATTCCGGCCCACATGCCTTATGTGTATCCTCAAAGCTTCAATTTCAATATGGGTCTGCACGAGGTGGTCTTTGGCTATAGCTATAGTCGCCATTGTTGAGGCACCCTGAGGCAGACCTAGACATATTCGAAGCGCCTGTGCCTGAACGCTTTGTATCATGCGCCGACTTGTTTTACTGGCGTTTGATAATGCAGGCAGACTGTATCGTAAAAAGCCAAGGAAAAGCACCCTGTACAGTCGTAACATAGCATTAGGCTGCATTCCCCAAGTCTTTCCAGCGAGAAACTTGAAAAGATGGCATATGCCTGTCAATCGCTTTTTCAAATACGACACATGAGGGCTCCATGATAAGTCTCTGTCGACTATGACACCCAGAAATTTGCGACATCGACGATGTGGTTTATTTTGACCGTTAATTGACACTCTGTAATTCGACATGGGTTTGCGCGTAAATGCCAGAAGAGCGCACTTTCCGGAGGAAATTTCCAGGCCTCGATTGCGTAGATACAAAGCAGTTGAAGTAGCAGCTTTCTGTATTCTCGCTCGTAACTGCAGGCGAGTTACCGCAGATGTCCATATGCAGATGTCATCAGCGTATGTTGATAGATAAATATTGTTTGGTAGGTGCGTATGGAGAGCGATTAGTGTTATATTGAATAGCACGGGGCTCAGTACACCACCCTGAGGGACGCCACGACAACTGAAATGTGTAGACGTGTTCCCAGTCTCTGTACTCACAAAATAGGATCGCAATTGGAGATAACTGCGTATCCACTTAAACATTCGGCCACCCACTCCAATCTCTTCTAGTGCGGCAAGGACGGATTCATGTGTCACGTTATCATAGGCTCCTTTGACGTCAAGGAACAGAGAGGCGCAAAGACGCTTATGACCTTTCTCGTGTTCAACGTACGTGACTAGGTCGATGACGTTATCGATCGATGATCGACCACGTCGAAAGCCAGCCATGTCATTTGGGTAGATCTGATGATACTCCAAGTACCACTCGAGTCGGCCGAGAATCATTCTCTCCATCACTTTACCCACGCAACTGGCTAATGCGATTGGGCGATAGGAGGAGAGTACCAATGGTGATTTGCCAGGTTTCAATAATGGTACTAGACGACTAGTTTTCCAACTTAAGGGGACAGTGCCCTCTAGCCAACAATCATTATATAGCTGAAGTAGAGCTATTCTCGCGCGCTCACCCAGATGACACAGGGCTCTGTAGGAGATTCCGTCAGGTCCTGGTGTAGAGGTACGTTTGCATGAAGCGAGTGCTGCTTTGAGCTCCTGAATGGTGAACGGGAAGTCCATAGAGGGATCACGTGGTGGCGGACAACTGCTCGAAAGTGGTGAGCTGCTGATGGCTGTAGTTTGCCCTGATAATCCGGCACAGAACTCTTCAGCAACGTCCACATCTGGTCGATTTTGGTGAAGGGCTAAGGCCTTGAATGGTGACTTCTGAATAGGCGATGACCGCAAACCTCTAACCGTCGTCCATATGTGCGATAAAGGCTTACGAGGCTCGAGTGACTCGCAGAAAGTAACCCAGCGTTGGAATGCTAGCTTGTCTAACCGACGTTTGATTTTCTTCTGCATACGTCTAGCAGTCCGTAAATCTTCTATGTCCTTCGTGCGCCGGTACCTTCTTTCAGCTCGTCGTCGCAAGGCTCGAAGCCGCTCCAGCTCTATGTCGATGTCCATGAATCTTGCAGGGCATGGGATCGTACACACAGTCTCTTTTACAGTGCTCTGGATGGCCTCTTGTAAATCGGATATGTGTTCTTGGCATAGGTCTTCCATACGAGACTGAAATTTTTTCCAGTCCACTCTTTTAACCATGTCGCACACTTTAGGAGGTGACAATCCTCTGATCTTGACGTATGTTGGAATGTGATCACTCCCGTGCGTTTCTATATCTGTGAACCATTCAGTATGTTTCACTAGGCTTCGCGAAACAAAAGCCAAGTCGAGACAGCTACTGTATGTGGAGCCACGTAAAAATGTAGGACTGCCGTCGTTCAGTAACCAAAGTTGGTTGTCGGAGGCAAAAGACACCAAGCTTCTGCCCTTCATGTTGGTATTCTGACTTCCCCATAATGTATGATGAGCGTTAAAATCCCCGATGATAACACACGGGTCAGGAGTTAACGCTATGATGTCTCGTAGTCTTTTTTGATCGAAACGGCTTGATGGTGATAGGTATGCGCCAACCACTGTGATGTTGAGCCTCCTCTTTTTCACTCTTAAGCATACGTATTGGTTTCCGTCATGAGGTGGTACAGGTTGAAAGATGTAAGTGAGGTCTCGGCGAATGTACACCAGAACCTTGCTGCTTTCACTAACAGTAGACGACATAAAAGGTTCGTATCCTGAGAGTCGTATTGCACTCGATAAGTTCGGCTCACAGATGACGATTACGGGAAACATATTGACGTACACAAATTGACGAAAGTCACCAATGCGCGATCTCAGTCCCCTGGCGTTCCACTGCAGTATTGCTGCTTTACGAACCTCATCCTTGAAAGACAGTGGTGGGTTAGCCATGGTCTACTCTAGGGCTGCTAGCACTGGACTAAGCGCGTCCAGTACTTGAAGGGCACTTTTGGCTGACGGTGTATTCATGTCGTTTAACAACATGCGAATGGTGTCCACTAATGATCTTAGCATCACCATCACGCGATGATCTGGCTTCCCGGCTGTTGCAGCATTTTGTGCTTGTTCTTGAGGTGGCTTCTGTTGAGGCTCAACAGGTCGTGTAAGCGGCTTCTGTTGAGGCTCAACAGATCGTCTAGGCTGAAGGAGTGGCCATTCCTTTGGAGAGAGAGATCTTCCGGCATCTTCTCTTTCAGCGCAGATGTTTGCCGTGCTAGGAGCCGCGCCTGTCGATTTCACCTGAGTTTCTAAGTTTGTCGTCAGATTTTGAACTGTCCTTCGTGAGGACCTTCGACGATGACGGCGCCTTCGCCTTACTTTTTGCGCAGCTTCTCTGTGAGTCGAGTTGTCTCGCACCATTTGCCTCAGAATATAAATCTCTTTCTTAATCTGAGGACAGTCCTTGGAGGAAGCGCTGTGAGCGCCTTGGCAGTTGGGGCATTTCAACGTAGTTGCATTACAGTCGTCTTCTGAGTGTTGTTCAGCGCATCGGGGGCACACTGCGGAATTTCTGCAAACGCCCTGCACGTGGCCAATCTTCTGGCACTTGAAACACTGCATAGGCTTCGGAATAAATGGGCGAACCTGGTGACGGAAATGGCCAACTTTCACGTAAGAGGGAAGACAGTCACCCTTGAATGTTAATCGCACACAACGAGAGTTGCCTAGGCGACCAGCATGCACAATGACGTTGTTTTCGCTCACTGGTTTTATCAGTGCAGGAAGATCTTCATTGGTGATTTCCGTGTCTATGTCATAGATAACTCCTGTTACGGTGTCACCATTCGCTGGTATGATGGATCGGACTTTGATGTTTCCCAGCTCCGACACATGCTGTAGCGTGTTCAGTGCACTCGGGTTCCTCACGTCTATTGCCAAAATATTCTTCTTCGTGTTTATCCTGATGTCCTTAATCTCGTTAGGCACAATGTTTTCAAGGTACAAGGACAGTGCTTGCCTGTTGAGGAAGCGTAGATTTGCAGTAGTAGTCTGTGGCACAAACAGAATGGAGTGAGGCCATCGCTGAGGCGCTGTCCTCACAGTGGCTGTACTTGATGCCGATGATGCGTTCATGATTCTTCGTTTGGCCTTGCGGTAGAGCACAGGTTCGAAGCCGTCTTCCGAGGACTCGTAGTCTGATGCAGAGTACGGCTCGGTGTCCTCGCTCTCACTAGATGGATTGCCACGCTTTCTTGAAGCAATGCCCGTGGATGAACTGGTACCGGGCGGGATCTCCGGGGATCGTACATCCATGACCGCGATGTAGGGGGCTGGAGACCCCACTGTTGCGCTGCGGAACGCAGAAAATACAGCACAGACCGAAAGATGTGTTCCAAAAGAGAATCCTGGCTTCATCGAAATGTGACTGCCGCTGCCGGGATCAATTCCGCAGTGACATTCGGGTCAGCAGCTGAGCACCATATCCACTACACCATCATGCATGGCGTACTCAACATGAGTAAAGAAGTATTAGACTCCCTCATTTAACGGTCCACATCCCCGCAACGTGCACACACAACACACACACACACACACACACACACACACACACACACACACACACCACACACACACACACACACACACACGCACACACACACACACACACACACACACACACACACCCAGAATCATCACTCTAGTATTGTTGTTTCTTAAAAAATAGATTTTTGCCATTGTTTATTTTCTTTGTTTTCTCGCTTTTCTTGATTTTTTTCGCTAAATCTACTGACAAATGATTCATGGTCGATACCTCGTGGTGGATCGAGCAATTTCTGATCCAGTCTCCCTTCAAACCAACATAACATAACACGGAAAGTTTGAGAATTGAGTTTACTTAGTAATTTAGTTAAACAAGCGCATGAATACAATTCCGAGAAGTGTCTTGGGCATTCTGTTAGCACGTATCTTGAGCGATTTTTCACTGTAATACCCACAAGTAGGGAACGAACTGCTAAACAGACGTTTCATCCGGTGAGGCCACGCTGTCAACTCTGTGCGCGACGTGGAATTGCGGCCGTACAGTACTCGTGGGACTCACCATAATAGAAAGTGACACTATGGCTGCTAAATTTACAATTTTCTTGCCCCCGTGCATTGTCACGCGCGTCAAAATGAAAGATTTTTGTCTTTTTTGTTGGTTTAGCCGAAAACAGATTTCCATTCTATCCGCTCGAATTGCGATACTCGAAAAACGGAACTGATCAGAAGACATGCAGCGTGGGAAACTAAAGCTGCAGTGACATCACTACTGTAAGATTTTTTTTTTCAATTTTTCAATACGTGCGTAAGCTTCCTTTCCATCAAAGTAAGCTGATTTGTCCATTTATTGCTTTGTTCTCATTTTTACAGCTCTACTACGCGTCCATGATCGCGAAAATTGCGACGTGCTGGGTGTCTCCCAGTATTGCCTTCTTTTGTGTATGCCCCCATTCTCAGCGTGCAGGCATGCGTTCATAACGCGCGAAATGGTGCGCGATATACAATGCGCGGAGGCACGCAATAAAGTAAAATAAATTGCAATAACAGTAAAACAAATCAACAAGAAGGTTGCCGTATTACTTCGTGTGTTATTTTGAGCTCGTTTTTTTTCTCTCCCCA